>VYYI01000254.1:0-38223 GCA_021029175.1 Bilobella aurantiaca | reverse complement strand
GGAGTAAGAGAATGGATAGAAAATGGATACTTCGAAGTTGACATCAACCCTTGACCCCAAAGCAGTCCAAAAAACATATGTTTAAAAAACATTCAAGGAATATAGCGTGACGCTCAAACGGACAGACAGACAGAGCGTTTCCATTGAGTTGTCTAATGTCGCTGCTTTATGAGATATCTTTATGAAATGAAGCCCTTTTATGTAAATTCGGAATGACTGATGACGGCCTGACAGAAATTTCCAAAATCACGACCGCTCGCTCCAGCACCGTGGAAAAACCGTGGCGGGAATGCTTAATACGGATCGCATTGGATCGTTGCGAGCCGGGCTGCACCTCCTGACCTTAATTACTTCCAGAGTAGGGTGACATTGAGCCTCGTGTCACCAGAACGGAAGTGACAGGGCATCGTCACGAAGGATGGAATAATGAGGCTGGAAGCGCTGGAACGGTGGCTGGAATGGAGTGAGGCGTTGCAAAGGTGTTGGTTTGATGATGGATGGAGGCGCTGCATGGCTTTTTGTGCTGCTTTCACTTGACTAGCCTAATTGGTTCGGACGTTTGAGCTCCTTCCTGGAGCTTCCTGGAAGGCTCTTTCGCCTGGAATGGAATTGCCAACCATTTTTTTTTCTCCAGGAACCTGTAGCACTGCTGGAGTCTCCAGCAGGAGTTCTGCTGGAACTCACCTATTTTCCTGATCTGACATCCTGTCGGTCTTCCTGTCGTCATTGGCCATGGCCCAAGGAGTCATCTCTCTCCGTCAAATCTTTCGCTTCACTGACCCTCCAAAGAGGCGTTGAGACATTGGATATTGGAAAGCCAGGAACATAAAAGGGCTTTCCAGCTCCCACGCCTCCAGGGATCGCTGGAAGCGCCGCTCTGAGGCTTTCCAGTTCTCAGAACGCTGGAATTTGGGTTGGAGAAAGTCAAGCCTGGAGAAAGCATGCCCTGGAGAAAGCTCTTCCCTCAAGAAATCTCCGAAAATTTGCATAAAGTTCGTTTCATTTGACCTAATTATTGGAGCGAGAGGTCAAAACTTAAAAAAAAGTTTCGTTTCTGCATTTTCCAAGGACTTAAGGGCTAGAGGCCCTTAATTGGGCCAAGGCCCTTTCAAAGTGCAACTTTTAAGTAACACTTTGACGGAAAGTAAAGAGGCCCTTTGAAGTTTTACTTTTTAGGTTTACAAAAGGAAAATGACAATCTCATTATATGAATTTTAATACGAATTGAACAATGGTAGGAGAGCGGTTCCGAGTTGTCGTCACATGACCAAAAAAGCAGCGATTTGCAGCGACTTTGCAGCGATTTGCCTGGAATATGAAAAGAAAAGTAAACCTATTGAGAAACAACTTTCATTTCCCTTTCAAAGGGTTCCCTTAAATCTCGAAACAGATTCCCAAGTTATTGTTATTGGATTTAGATCAAAGGGAAAGGGAGAAAGAAAGGGGCCTTGACGAAGGGGCCCTCCACGTGCCGGCTCTGATGGCTTGGCGCATTGTGATCGAATAACGAGGAAATGGGCTTTGCTTTGTGGCAGATCGGTCTATTATGCTTCAATTCATTGACGCTTTGGCTATTGAAGAGATGAAAACAGTAATCAAAAGGGCTTCGGATACATCGCGAAAGGTAATTCGTTGTCAAATACATCGCAGAAAGTGCATTCATCTCAAAATACATCGTAGAAGACAATTCATAGCAACATGCATCGCAGAAGGCAATTCGTCGCAAAATACAGTGCTGGAACTAATTCATTGCGAAAACCGTCGCAGAATGAAATTCGTCGCAAATTACATCGCGGAGTATTCAGTGCAATATACACCGCCGGAACTAATTCATCGCGAAAACCGTCGCAGAATAAAAATTGATGACGAAAACCGTGGCAGAATGAAATTCATCGCGTAATATATTGAAAATGAAAACCATCGTGAAATACATCGCAGAAGGCAATTCATCGCGAAATACATCGCGGGCAGAAAATCATCACAGGTTTACATCTCAGAGAGAAAGCCATAGCGAGGTACTTCGCCTTAGATAATTCATCGCTTCCTACTTGATTACAAGGCAATTCATCGCAAAACAACATCGCAGAAGAGGAGTTAAGGATTTCCTTGGAGAGTATACAAACTGCCCAGCCACTTTTACCTGGATCCTTCATCTCATCTCCTGTTAATTAAGTTCAGGTGGGCGCAATGAAAAAACTTTTCAGGCCTCGTGCTGTTTACAAATTACAACTTTTTTTCAAGTAAATATACCACGAAAAAGGAAGATTTAGCAACTTTTGATTACTTGAAGCACTCCGCCCTCTTTTCCAAAGATCTCTTCAAAAGTTTTGAAGATGAATAAATAGTGGAATTGGAAAATGCTAAGCAAGAATGCACTTTCAAAAATTAAATTATTCAGTCAAGTTTTCGTAAACAAAACAATTCGACAAATTTAGGAGAAGATGTGCTACAGTGCGTTTTTCGAAAAAGTGACAGTAAACACTTAAATGCAATTAACTCAATTCGAATTCAATTATTCAAAAACACTTCGTAAATCGTAAATAAGTGACTTTTCAAAAACTACGCCCTTCATTTGACGTTTTGGTATTTATAAAAGATCAGAGGACAATAAGTCCTCATTAGTTCACTAAATAATACAGAGCCTTTCAAAGAAACTGTAAATTAAATTAGCGAAGGCTAAAGCAACTCATTAGTACGAATCCTCAAAGATCGTCGCGTCGCTCAAAAGCGTCTGAATTTTATATGCGATTTTAATCCGGATCTTTCACTTTTGATTTGGTTTTTAGTTAATCTCGTTCCAGCCCCTAATCGCTTCTGTATAAAAAAAAACGCACTGTATCCCGGAAGGTTTAGATGGCCCTTCTCCAATCCTAACTTGGCCTCAATTGGCTACTACTGCGAAGTAGAATTCTATGCGACCCTAAATCTAAATTAGCTTTTTTTTCAATTCCACACGTGGAGGGAGCTTTTCGAGCGGGAGTCATGGACACTTGACAACCGTTCAAAATCATTGAAAGAGAAAAAAACCGTTGGAAAAAAAAACCGCCGAGGTTTTCTTTGATGAGCTTTATTTTCCAAAAAAAAATTCAAAAACTTTTTGGTTTACTGTTTTCCTCTCACGCTTCCGGAACTTGAATGAAATCGAAATGAGTCACAAATGCAATAACTTTAGGTCTCCACATAGCTCTACTTGACTTCCCTTCAAAAGGAGGGAGGACCCTTAAAATTGGCCCTTGGCTCAACAGTCTCCTGAACGGCGCAGTTTCCCCACATTTTTGGGAAACCGTTGGCACCGCGGCGGTGATGACTCGGAGGCCCTTATCTGCCGTCCCTTATTCCCTCCGGAAGGGGAGAAAGTGGAGTGAAAGGTGAAAAGAAAGAAAGATTTTCTGAACAGATTTTCATGCTCTAGAGAAACTTTTGACACCTCCAATCAATCATATTTTTTTTTTCAAAAACGAAAAAAAAAAGTTTTCGAATCTTCCCGCTCTCAGTCCTGGTTGCTTACCTGTGCTAAAAATCAAAGTGATCTCGACAACACTTATCACTCCCAGCTATCTGCATATGTTTATCAAAAAAGGGCCCTTTGAAATCAAGCCTTGCCAGGAGCCCTTTCTTCAAAAGATTAAATTAAGCCTCTCAAAGATTTGAAGGAGAAAATATTTACTTTCTCCAGGCCCCATGTGCCCACCGCCAAAAAAAAAGCTGGCTCAATCGGCTTAAATCCTCATTCAGCTCCATGCCTCTCGACAAATGTACCGTGAGATCCGTAAGTAAAGCATTTTAAGGCCCCACAAATTAAGACGAAAAAAAAAACGGAGCATGATCCCTTCTTCAAGCTGACAGGCCCTTTTGATTGACACGTTAATTAAAAAAAGGGCTCCTGCGAAACGAGCTCTTTGGAATGATAAAGCATCAAATTTGGGCATTTTCGCGGAACAAAATAACGAAATACTTCTTGCTTTCACAAAAAAAAAAGTTCATTCGGTTAAAAAGAGAAAGTTTTCCGGTTTTAAAAATAAATCAATAATTTCATATTTTGAAAAGCTCCGGAGAAAGCAAATTGCTTAATAGTGCCCTGTGCTGACGCTTTCTTCAAATAAGTGTTTTCTTTTCAAGAATTTTCACAGGGAAGTGAAAGTAGAGTGAAAGTGCTTGTTACCGTGTTTTTTTGTCAAAAAACGTAAAAAGTTTGAGGGGGGTACTTACCGAGCGGCAAAATGAAGAAAAATGGAAACCAGCAAAGAAGGAAGGCTCCGACGACGATTGCCAGCGTTTTCGCTGCTTTCTTCTGTCTTTTAAATTTGGCAATTTTTCCAAATCCCGAATTCAGCTTTCTCTCAGGCGAGGATGATGGGGGCGAAGGGGTAAGGGAATTAGGGCGACTCCCAGCTAAGCATCCGCCTCCAAAACCGTTGGCACCGCCGCCGCCGCCCCCGTGACGACGGAGGCTATTCTGGATCGCTGGAGGCTGAAAGTGCCCCCCACGCTTCGTCCCACGGTTCGGGCGGAGGGACCGTGGAGTGAGGCAAGTCCAATTAAGGTCCGGAATGTGCTTCCCTCCGCCCTTGACCCCGTTCCCAGCACCCCCGCCGCGGTGGACCCGCAAAACGATCCCCGTTTCATGACCGTAGTCATCCACCTGGTGGGAATGGGACGAGGAGGACGAGAGTTCGGGACGGGCCAAGGGGGCCCCTCTCTGGGGGTACTTCCCCGTGTGGTGACTGTGGCCGTTCCCTGCCAGGGGGTACTCATTTTTGGGGGAGGTGCGGAGGGGGGCGAGGTCAGGGGTCGAGTTGGCCCTTGGCCCCCCAAGATGAATCCTAAGGGTCACGTCCTGCTTCGTCGTTTTCGTTCCGCATTCCAGAAATTTCGTTTGACGAATGGCGGCCTTGTAGATCTTCCAATAGACGATGAGTATGATGAGCATGGGGAGGTAGAAGGAGCCTGTGGCCGAGAAGAGGACGTAGCCAAGCTCTTTGTTGATGGTGCAGTCATAAGGGTCCACACTGGGGGGCCCTTGAATTCCAAAAAAAAAAGTTGTGTCATTTTGACATTTTTTGTACACATCAAATAAAAAAATGTATACACATGTTTGCACACGGTTTTTTACAACCACAATTTTCCACGGTTTTGCTTCTGTAACATTTGTTTAACATACTATTTTTGTTCAATGCTCATTTCCATTGTTATGAAAACTGGAAAGCAGTTTTTTTTTTTAATTTTCAACGGTTTAACGGTTCACTCCAAACGGTTTTTTTCCAAAAACAAAACATTTGTTCTGTTCTAAATCGTTTTTTCCAAAAATGGATTGAATGTACAAATATCGGTGAAATATATTTTTCACAAAATGTATTTTTCAAAAAAGTAGGATGTGCTAGCTAGCGGTTCAAATTCCTCAAATTGCGAATTCGTTGTTAATTAATTTTTGCAATATTTGCGTTTTTGCACAAAATCAATAACTTCGTCAAGTTCAAGTATCGTTTCGGGACAAATTGAAAATGACGCTTAAAAACCTTTTTTAAAAAAAAGGGGGCCCTTAATTATGACTAATTAAAAGTTGGTACCCTTCCCACACTTTTCAAACCCTTAGGAAACAAATAGCCTTGCGTAGGTTAACTAATTACTCAAAAAGAAGCGCCTACGAGAGTACAACGCTCAGCCGAAGTTAAATTAAATTAAGTCGCAAGAAATCATGTGACCACCCTGTATTGGTGGGCGAAAGCGCAGAAGTGCGGAACTCACTTTTAAATTCTTAAGGGCGCGTCAAGCATCGCTGATCGCGCTTTTGAAGAAAAAAAAACAGCTCAAGTTGATATTAATTTTAGAAGACAACTTTCTCCTTGGAACGAAACGACTTCGAGTGTATCGCAATACACAACTTTCTCCAGCAACATGGATTAGAAATGCTGGAAGTGAAATTGCTGGGATTACCCTTAAAGTACCCTTCCTGGAAGAAATGACCTGGAAATACGGAAGGCTCAACCCTAAACTACTCCAGAACCACCCATTTTCATAACTTCCAGGATTCGAAAAAGACATTTTCCAGAAACGTTCCAGGATTTTCCAGGTCAGGGCTGTCTCACCTTTCCAGCCGAAAAGTGGTCCAATGCTAATGGCAATGGAGATGGCCCAAATAAGGACCAGGAGAATTGACGTCCTCTTTCCAGGCATGATAGTAGAGTAGCTGAGGGGAAAGTTGACGCCGATGTAGCGATCGACGCTAATGGCACAGAGCGAGAAGATGGACGCCTGGAATGAAAAAGGGAGTTAACAGAGTTGGGCAACTTTTTTTTTCAGCATAGTTGGGCAACTGATGGCGTAGCCCTTAAGGGCGGTCTTAATCTCCTTTGCTAATATCATTTCATTTCTCTTACCGTGCAGTACAGAACGTCAATCGCAGCCCAAATTCCACAAAACGTCTCTCCAAAGTACCATCTAGAACCAAAGAAAAAAAAACGTTGGTCATTTAGGTCATCTACTAACTCTCAAAAAGTAAAAAAAAAAAAAAAAACGGCCACCGTGACAGAAATGGGCATTTTCCAGCGCTACAATTGACATTTACTTCGAAGGTATAATGACATTTCCCATCGGGAAGCGCTACAGGGATATTGAATTACGCGCCGTTTGAATTTGAAGCGACACGCGTCCACTTCGACTTTGAAGCCGTTTAATTGTCTCCCTGCGAAACGTCAATTTCAGGTCGGACAAGCTCTGGAGGGCCCTTCACACCTTTTTCGATTTCAAAGTGAAGGGCTCCCCTGGAATTATGTGTAACAAAAACAAAGTTTTCAGAGTCTAATTACAACGGGTTTGACGACGCTCCAGGTGAAAGTATTTTGAAACTTTATAACCAAAGGGACAAATATACAGAGCCTTTCATAAGTGTGCCACTAAAAGAGAATGTGTGAGTCGAAGAAATAGAAAATCCGATTTAAGGGCCCTCTCCGTCATATCATGGATTTTGGGCTAAATTGGTTTTAAGTACGGTTTTAATTTAAGGGACTCTTTTATGCAGGTTTTAAGGGCTCCTTGCCATTAGTCTGGTAAATTTAATTGTATTATGAAACTCGGCGAATATCTATTGAAATGCAAGAAGGGAAAGGACGTCTTAGTGCATCAGTGTCTGAGTAAGGGCTCCTTGTTGCATTGCATTAAGGGCTCTCCTATTGACAAATAAGGGATCATTTCCAAGAGACTTTCGTTCAATTGGATTCGAAATCAATTCAGAGAGGCTGCCTCCAGTGGAGGGAAGGAAGGCTTTTAGCCTTAAGGAGCGTGTGCCTCTGCAAGAATAAAAATTCGGTGAGGCATGCATACCCTTAGGAAAAGGGCTCTCTCAATGAAATTCAAAGGGCTGGAGAAAGCGTGTAGGAAAATTCAAGCGGAGAAAGCAGTAGAAAATTCAATGGAGAAAGCAGTAAGAAAATTCAAATGGAGAAAAGCAGTTGGCTTAGGATAATAACCTTCACTTTTTATCTCATTTATATTTTGAAGAGTCGCCCACTCAACGATCTGAATCGTTCTTGAATTTTAAATGCATTTGGCTGATCAATTTTTGCATTGACACTTTTGAAACTCTCTGTACATTGTCCTCTTGTTGAATTTGATGAAATGCTACAAGAAAAAAGAATTCATGGGACGTGAGAAAAAGAACCTTGAACATGACACTTTCACTTCGAGATCATTTTTCAAAGTTTAACAATAAGATCAAGCTTCAAGATGCTTTCAGATCATGTACCTTTTGTACAGAGCCTTTTTTGTTGAACTGGAAAGCGGATTTGTGGAGCTTTTCAAAGGAAAGTTGCAACAAAAGCTTAAAAACTTCATTGCTTCTACGCAATAAAGCTTTTAAAAACAAAAGCATGCTTCAAAGAAGAGCTGATCAAAACGCTTCTCAATAATCATGATGTTTTGAGCAACTTTTCAAACTTGAAGGATCAAGATCAAACAAGAAGTTTTTGTTTTAAAAATTCAAAAGTACAATCAAAAATTTAGAAAAGCGGTCATCTTGGCCTGTCTCAAAGTGTTTTTGAAAACTGAACTGTTTTGACATACTGCCAAATTTTGAAAATGGACAATTTTAATTCAAGAGAAAGGTTGCTACGTTTAAAAAATTTAAGAACCGAAAATTTAGTGGCCCAAAATAAATGCTCATTCATGAAGAAGTCATTGAAGTGAAAGTTCCATATTTTTTTTTAGAAACGCCTTAATTATTCAAAACATTAAAAAAAAACTTCCTTTTACCCACCCACGACTCTCAGAATAACAAATTAATTTTGTCACGGTGAGGGGCTTTTTGAGACGACGAGTTTTTGCTTTGCTTTCTCTTTTTTTCCAAGGAGAAAGTTACAAATAGTTTTTTTTCTTACTTTCACTCCCACAGAGCAACAAAGACAAGTTTTAGTGAGTAGAAATTTTGATTCCAGCTAATTTCACTACATTAATTAATTTTTTTCTCCTTCAAAATTCCTTTCTCGTATTCAACGAATCCGTGTAACAGGATCCTTTCCTTTTGAAAATAATTTCTACTTTTTCTAATTAGTTTGAATGTCAAGGAATTGTCATGCACGTGCCTCTGCTTTCACCCTGTATTCAAATTTCCCACTGCAGCGTTCAGCGATGTTTGAAATGCAATGCATTTCAGCGCGTTTTTTTTTTTTGAAAATTTACACTCAAGCTCCTAAAAATGCTTTCTATTCTCAAATTTTAAATTCTAAAACTCCTCCTAATTATAGCATTATGTTAATTGCAGCTTTTCTACACAAAAAATCGCTCTAATGCAAAAAGTTGTGAAAGAAAAGCTTCACTGCACAAACTATCCTACCCGCTTTATCCCTGCTATAGAGCATTAAATCCTCGTCTTTGACAAAATTTGCAATGCATGAAGTGAAGGCGTGATGCTCAACCGTGAAAAAAAAACCGTGTCTCCAAGTTGTAACACTTAAAAAAGTTTTTTTTTTGTTTCAGAAGTGAAAGGTCATTTAGCAGGAGAAAGCCGTTAGAGCTTAGAAAGTAGAAGTAGGGTCTAAGCCCTTAAGAATTCCATTCAAACGAGCCAATGAGAGCGCTCAGAATTTGCTAAGTGATCCATGCCCTGACATTCAACACCAAAATGGCCCGATTTTCAGGGACCCTGTGTGGCCCACTTAAATCTAAATTAGTGTCATTTTTTCTTCAAGTACTTTCACAAAACAGTCTACGCTCAATTGCGCCACGTAGAAACGTATTTTGAGGAAAATAACGTTACACTCCAACAGCGCTTTTAAACGATTATTTTGAAATTAAGCTTAACGTTTTTTTTTACTGTTTGGGTGAAAGTGGAGAAAGTGAACTTTTAGTCGGAAACTAATTAACCCACGGTTCTACAAACCTTTAACAAAAACAAAATTGTTTTCCGTGGATTTGGCGGGGGCCCTTGAAAACATGTTAACGAACATGTTGACATTTGGGAGCACTTTAGCGAAAAGCGATGTCATTTCAGTATGCGAAAGGTCAGCATCTCTGTCGCTTACAATTAGTGTCCCTTGGATGGATTGAGGCTTACTTTGAAATATGCGGGAAAGTGCACCCCCAACATTCTACTTCGAAAGGCAACCTTGCCCAAGATAAAGTAGTAAGTACTTTTGCGCATTTTTTTTTTGGTTTACACACGACTTTCTCAAAATCAAGGTTAAGTTTAAAAAAATTCGAAGAAATAGTTACTTCACCCACTACGCGAATTATGTTCCTTCAAGTACAACCGTGTCCCTTGACTTACTTTCCGGTGATTTCAAAGACGGCTGAGAAGGGGAGGACGGTCATGCCGAGTCCAAGGTCAGCCACGGCCAAGTTGACCATCAAGTAGTGTGTTGAACTTCGAAGGTTCTGGCTAAGGGCCACTGCCATGAGGACAAGGACGTTGCCACTAATTGTGAGTAGTATGATGACTCCAAGGGCTAGGGCCTTAAGGAGCCCTATTGTTAGCTGAATTGGGTCATTAACGCACTCCTGGAACTCGTTGAGTTGCTCGTTCCAGGAACATGTGATGTTGTCATAAGTGTCGTTGAGATAGACCTGACAAAAAAACACCAAACATTAGGTTTGCAGTGACAGAATTTAGGTTAAGGTCAAAAGGTCAGATTGAGCCAGGCGGTTACCATATGTTACCACCATCTCCGCGCACAACTCTATAGTTCTTGGTACTTGGAGCAGAAACAAAGTTTCGGGGAAATCGTAAACTATATCTAGGAGTCCCTTCCCGCGACGCTGAAAACCAAAATTAATTTGACGTCCAGACAAATGGTGGCGCATTCTTTTGTACCCCGAAAACTAATGAAAGGAGAGATCTCTGGACCAGAAAATTACGCAATAACATGCTTCGCCAAACGCAACACAATTAATTAAGCGTGGCAACCTCATGCTTACGACTCCGCCAAACTGTTCGGGGAACAGTGTAACACTCTGGTTCAATTCGACCGAAATTTGTAGTAAAAATTAACTTTCCCCGAATAATAACCTTGGCCTCACAAAACTTACGTAAAATTGCTCTAGATTCCTGCTGAATAGTGCGCCGCTTTTGGTTGTTTGTAATTCTCATGAATCAAAACTTATTTTGTTTGACATGGCTTCTGCTTTCACCGGTGGAGAAAGCAGGAGCTATTGACAAAACTTTATAATTTCTGAGGACTGGAGCTACGGGGGTCATTTCCACGTAATAACTCGTTTGAGTGGTAAAGCAACAAATTACGTAAATTGTCATAAGCGTTCGACGTTAATTACATCATACGCTCTTACGTAAACTACGTAATTCCAGAGCGCGAGATTTAAATAACTTATGTAAGTGTATTGTTCCTCTTGTAAAATAATAGAAGCGTCCGTATTGCATTCTGGTGAAAGTTTTACGTTTCCGGGAAAACACGCTTTCACTCAAAATTTCTATTCTCTTCTTACTTAATATTTGAGAAATTCTCTCGTGTAATCCGGGAAATCCTTCACAATAGAACTTATGTCAATGTCGGCGGCGCATATCTCAAACTTGAAAAAAAAACTTTTGTTTTAACACTGTGTTTTTGTTTTAAAAAGTAGGATTAGCCTACTGTGCGTCGTAGTTTTGAAACATTTTATTTTTGTAGTGAAAGTAGTGGAGGCTGTGCGTGAGCAACTAATTTCTAGGATTCATTGATCTTAAGTTTTTTTTAAATTCTAAAGGTTTTTTTTTTCTATTTGAATTTGAAGAGGCCTTATTTGCTTTGGATTTTGAAACTTTTCGCTTTCTCCCAAAAAAAATCCATTCATTTTCCTCCACTCCCATGTTCCATAGTCTATAAATCATTTTCCTCGCTTTCACCTTCTTCGTATGCTTTCTCCTGACGGTCGCTCGATTTCAAAATTTCTAAAAGCCTACTTTTTTTTTATTCTAGACGGCTTGTCTCGAGCGAACATTAATTAGAACTAGGCTTTCTTGTGCGCTCTATATTCCGTTGGGCTTTCACGAGATCCTGAAGCTGCTTAGAAATTTGAATAGAGCTCAACAAGCCATCGTTTCATGAGCATCAAACACTTTCACGTCTTCATCAACCTTCAGCTTTCTCTCTTCAGCCGTGAAAGATCCAGGAACAGTCTTCTCCGTATAATTTATAAGCTCATCGAAGTCTTGATTTGATTAGATTAGAAATTTTGAAAACGGTTCAAAAGTCCAAAATTACCTTATTAGTTAAAATATTCGAAGAAATGTTAGAAATTTTTAGGTAAATAACTCTCAAATAATTATAATAGGACTTTACATTTTTGAGTTTTTGAATTTTAAAATTTAGTTATTTCGAAACTATTAGACGTCAAATTTATTCGCATTCTATTAGGATGTAGGTTTACTTTCTTTCTAGTAATAAAAGCCGTATTTTATTTATAAATAATTGTAATGAATGTGAAATGTTATGAATGTAAATAAAGTGAAATTACGAATAAAGGATTTAAAATTCTGATACCGCAAATTTCAGAAATTTTTTGTTTTTGATGTTATCAAACTTCGTACGTGACCAGCCAGTCAAACCTGTTGTAGGATTGAGGCTTAAAAAAAATTCTGGAAATATGATTTCAAAATTTTAAGGCAGATACCTCTTCCCTTTGTGTTTTTAAATTTCAATAGCAAATCAAGAGTTATTGTGAAAATATTTCGAAATATCCGCTTTCTTTTCTGATGGTTGTGTAAAAGGGTTCATTTTAAAGGTTCAAGTAACGGACAACACCGTTCGTTTGAAGGGTTCAAGGCCAAGGAAAGAATGCATTTCGAAAAAAAAGCCTTTTGACCTGAAATTCTTTCAAAGGAGGAGAAAGCAGGAGAAAGTGCGTCAATCGCTGCTAGAATTCTTCCTTTTCTTCTCCATTTACACCTAATGTAATTAACTTTAAGTTGTTTAAGTGCTATTTGCTCAAGTCAACTAAATGAATTTTCTAAAGGCCTCATACATTCTTCTGCACTATTTTTTTCTGCACTGCTATTAAGCCACCCTGTGGCCATTACAAGAAGGCTCACAAAAGATGTTCTGTAAGACGCGAGATTGGATAGCTGCATCTTACGGAGAAAAAAAAATGAAATTTCCAATGTTTCTTTTTTTACTTTCTCCTAAAAGCAATTCCGTATTGTGTATTGACAAATCCCTTTGTACTTCAATCCCCTTCAATGGACCACAAATCCAATAGAACTTTCAAATCATTCCGCGACTTTCTCCTTTCTCCGATATTTATTGGACAGGAGTCCAGAGTGGACTTCGGGCTTGCGTCACGTGACCACATTTCCAAAGCGGTCAAGTCCCACTTCAATGCCCATTACGAGAGAACATTTTTTTAAATTGACCCTCAAGTTCAAAGGTCAAGGAGCCCTTAGCAACACATCATTTAAGGTTTTGATGAAGCCCTGAATCGGTTCCGATAACCGATATTATGGTTATGGTCGCTTTCGGTTATGGCCGTTCTCGGTTTTGGTTTTTTCGGTATTGACCTGTAGCCTTAAAAACCCAAGTACTTTCACCACGTCTCTTCACATTTTAATCCGATTCTGGAAATCAGAGATGCGTAATTTTTGTTTATTTATTCGCTTATCCTTGTATTTACACGTGTTTTCAAAATGAAAAGAATTTGCAGCGTAGGAGGCATTAAGCGATTCAGCGAAAAATTCCAAAGCGGAAATTTTCCTCCCGGGAAGTAATAAACAGTAACTAAAATATTATAAAAGCGTGGCTGCTTTAGATTTAAAAAGGAAACGGAGGAAGGCGCCACTTTTTAAATTGAAAAATATAGGTGCAAAACAAGAGCGAAATTGAAATTTTTTTGGAGAAAACATTTTCTCCTTCCTTTACGATTTTTCCAACTTTTTCTCATTTTCTACTGTTTTTTTTTGCGTCGACAGAAGGCAGGAGCTTTCATGAAATGTCAAGACACGAAAAATTCCAGGATTTCCAGGAAAAACTTCTCCAGGAGAGCTTAAGTCGCAAATATTAGGTCCTCCCACACCTTTCCTGGAGCTTAATTAATGCATTCCATGATCGTGTTCCTGGAGATGACAACATGCAATCCAGGACTTTGGGAGGCCCTTCGAGGGCTTTCAAAGACCCCTTCAAATCGAGTTTTAAGTGGAGATGAGAGACTCAAGGAAATTGGAATCAGGGAGGAGTGACGGTTTTTTGAATTTAGAAAAGAGAAAGCTGTGATTGATGAAGACGAGTTTTGTTCAAAGATTTCCGTTTTAAATCCTTTAGAACGTCGAGCGGAGGCGGGAGGCACTTCCGATTCTTCTTTCAATTAGTCTTTTGATTTTCAAAACTAAAAAGCTCAAGAAAGCGTAAGTTGGGAAATCCCAGGGATTTGACTGCTGAAATCGAGCCGATGACAAATCAAGGGCTTGTTTTCACAAAAGAAAAGCAATATTGCTGGAGACTTTGAAGAGCTCCTCCGACAGCCGTTACACACTTATTTTAAAATTTCAAAAAAGCGCTGACTTTCTAAAAAACAAAATATATTGCTTTCTCCCAATTCTCCAAATCACACGAAAAACTTTTTGTATAGCAACAATTCTAAACTATAACTTTCTCTTACTTTCTCAAGTACAACGCAATACGAAACGAATGGTCCGTTTTATGAAGAAAAAAAAGTCACCTAGTGCAAATTTTGCGAATTTTCTAAAAAATAATTTAAAAATTGTTAAGTTTTTTTTTTTTTATAAATTGGCTTTATAGTTATAGGCTCATTTTATATTTTGTAGATGTGAGTGGTGAAAGTTAAAGGTAAAAAAAGTCAGTCGTAATATTTTGGCTTACCTAAAATTTTGAAAAACAATATTTGAAAGTGAAATTTTCATTGTAATTTCTTGCATGTTAATGTATGTAGGAATATGTGTAGATTATATTGTGATAGCGGCCTTTTGTTTTTGCGGCGTTTCGAAAATGGCAAGTTGAGTCTGCATAGGTTTAAAGTGTTTTACATCTGCTTTTGGTGTGTGTGATGAGATTAGGTTATGAAATTTTAATGCGTTTCGGGAAAGAGAAAGCATCGAAATTTCCTTTCCCTTGGCATTCAAGGCACTTTCACCAAATTCTGTGGCGTAATGATTGATTTTTCGGGTCGTTACTCAAATTTATTCACCGGGAACCATTACCACTGAATACTAAAAATCACATATGCGGTACGCCTTTTAGAGTGAAAAAAAAATGTACAAAAAAGAAAGTCTTTGTCACTTTCACCAATTTTGATTACCCCTGGACATGACTTTCCTTTTTGACTTTATTGAAATGGGGGGACAAAAAAAAAGGAGTGAAAATTGAAATTAAGTAAATAAAAGTTTGTAGTGCATTTTGAAACTTTCTCTTTTGATGAATGTCTCTGTACAAAAGGTCCTTTTTGTTGCGCGGACGTCACGCACAGCATCTCCGCTTTCTACGACGACAGGGAGGCTGAAATTGAGTGGTCAAGGGCCCTTCTTCCCAAATTGGGTACCCTTGAGGACCTCTTCGAGAATGAGATGTTCCCGACACATGTTCCCATTCCCTATGGGCCATTAATTTATTATCGGGGTATCGGATCGCGTCAAGAAAATGGATCAAAGCTCCAAATCGATTATCGATATTTCCACTCATATCTTCATAATCTTCAGGTATTTTAGCCTATTAAAGCATATTTCTCACGGTACTCGTTACTGTAGCAGGAAAATTATTAAAGAGACTTTCTCTTTTTTTCTCTCTCTGGAGAAAGTAATTTATTTTGAATAATGCGCTGGAGAAAGTACTCAAAAAGAAGAGCCATAGTCGTTTTGAACAAAGCATATAAAACCCGATTTTAAGCTTCTTTCCTCCCTATTGATACTCTTATTACTTTTTTTTTTCTGTTTCCTAGAAATTTCAATACAAAATCTATCTCCTCTCTGTCTAAAAAAACTTTTAGAAAAAACGGAAACCGGAAGTGAAAGTTCGTTTGAGAGGATTCTAGACAAGCAGATTAGATTTTTTTTTTTCTCAAGGTTCTGACAATGTCAAATAAGCTCCAAAAGCACTGATTCTAATTAGTTGTATAGCACAACTTTCACTTCCTGTTTCGTCTGTTTTTTTTTCGTAATGTCATTACATCAAAGTTAACTGACATAATTTAAGGGCTCTATGCGGGTACTTAAGGGCGCGCGGAAAGTTTTTTAAAGTAATTTTTGAATAATAGGAGTAAAAATGAGTACAATTTGCGAAATTTAATTAAGCTTTGGTTTATTTGTGGAAAAATGAAACTGCATTTTCAGCTCTGATTCATTTTTCTCGATATTCAACCGCTTATGTCGCATTTAGGTGCTAAAATGCCAAAATAGAAAGTTGGCCCATCAATCTGTGTAAAAATTGCACTTTGTGACTGAATTTCCAAGTGACGACTTTTAGATTAGGTAGTGACGCGTGACACCTATCCACTTAAGTGCTGGAAGAGTCAAGTCCACTTGTCTGAAACTTAATTTTGGACCTTGACCTATCTCCAGTTCCAAATTTAGCTGGAACTGGCTGGAATTGTCCAGCGAAAGGTTAACAAGACGGAAAAAGTAGCTGCGAAACAAGGGTCCATTCAAGTGGGATAATGACGTGTCTTGAGCTCTCCAGCACTTTTGATAGCACTTAATTCCAGTCTACTGAGTTACACTTAATCGAAACACGCTTGAAGAACATGGTGAATGGGGGCCCTTAGACGGCCAGAAAAGAAAAAGGTGCCAGACACCTTGGAAAAGGGCCCCTTAACTTTTTCTTACGGTTTGCTGCAATTCGTTCCTGGAAAAGTTTAAGGGACCCTAATCACTGTGTCAAATTACCCTCCTACTCTCTACTTTTAAATTATGTCAAAAAGTGGCATCATAGAAAGGAAAGAAGACGGGAAAAAAATTCAGGGGGAATCTCAACTGTCAAACTTGGGGGATTTGTCCCGGAAGGAAAACTTTGAAAATGAAGTCACACAATTAGGACCTGGGCCCTTTGTCCCATGACTCAAATTGAGGACTTAAGGGTGACAAGCGGATCTAACTAGGAACCTAACCTAATGAACATAAATTTGGAGGCCCTGAGCCCTATTCGGAAGGGTTACATGTTAGCCCTAAGGTTACATTTCAGCTTAAGGTTACATTGAAAATTTGATTTTGAAGGTAGGGTTGACTTTCGAGGTGGTAAAATTAGTTAAGCAAATTAAGTTTCGGTTTAGGTTTTCGTAACGAAATTAAGCTTCCCGGGTCAATGCTCCCTGGAATTTCAAGGTTACATCGCAAGACGCTTCTTTTTTTAAAATTTAATTTGAAGAGAAAAATTTTAGTGTCAAGCTACGGAAGCGCTGAGCTTTCTCCAAAGAAAAAAAAAGTCTTGTTCAACTTTTTTTCTTTTTAAAAAAAAAAAAAGAAAGTTAAGAGAAACCTTAAATATTTTAAGCTTTCGTCTGCAAACTTTTGTATTTTCTGTTGAATTATTGCTACTGTTCACAAATTCAATTGATTTCTAAAGGATATGCTTTCTATATAAGTAAGAATTCTTGGAAAATTAATTCCCGAGAGAAAGTGACCACAACTTTCTTTTTTTATGTTCTTTTCACTTTCTCCGTAACAAGGAAAAAAAAACAAATAGGAAACGTTTTAGCATGGAGACAATCAGCGGGGATCTAAATGGGAAATTTTTCGGTTGACTTTCTCCCTAGCCACGCCCCTCAAAAAAGTGGCCCATGACAAAATGCTATTGGGAATTAGCCTTTATACTTGTGCTACTTTGATATACACAAATTGAACAAAATCCCGATTGCGTGCTCAAAACAGCAGCAATTTTTCACTCTGCATTTTTTTTTGTCCTACATGAAATGCTTTACACCTAAAACAAACAATGGTTGACTAACTAATTTGACACTGAAATCCGGGAATTTAGTGTTGATTTTTAATTTTTTTATTTACTAAAAATTTTTGTATTGATTGACGTAGCATGCGATTTTGCTAATTTGCTGGTCACAGATCCTCCGATCAGGAGTACAGAGACTTCTTTTTTGTGACGTACATTGAAAAGTCCGGGATTGAATATTTACTCTCAACAGGACTTGTTTACCCAAAATTCTGATTTTCCGAGACCAAAAACATTGTGTACAAACAACAACTGTTTGACTATCACTTAAGAACACATCTGTATGCATAAGTTGTCGGATATCTCTTACGTATATGTGCCATTTATGTCCTTGAGAAGGAACTCATTTTTTCGGAACTATTACATGGTAGTTAACGTAAAATTACACTTGAACTATTTTGAATTTAATGTAATTTTGTTTTTTGTATGGTTTTATATTTAAAATTTCGAAAATTTTATTTTCGGAACTATGATTTCGAAAAAAAATTTCGGAGCCTTTTTGGAACTTATTACAGAAACCGCTGTACATTATTAATGTGCTGTGAGTTTACTGTAAGAAAAACATGCCTTTTAGTCTTAAAACAGATAACTAAACGAAGGTCACGAATTTATGTACCAACCCTGTATGCCCTCAAGAACAAAGTAATTTTTCAGCACTCCACAAAATGAAAATGCAAATGCAGGTTTGTAAAAGGAACGATTTAAGGTAGGGTTGAATACATAAAAAAAAGAGAAAGTAGAATCGCGAATTGCATTTGCGTTTAGAATGATTCGATCACTTTAGGATTTTAAAAAGCACTTAAAGCTCACCTCCGTTTCCATGATTTGGCGCCAAAAATGACCCTATGTGTAAACCTAAGTGTTGTTAGCGAAAATGTAGGTCACGGGGGCAGATTGAGGACCCTTGAAGGGGTGGGGTAGAAAAACGCAACAGTTTTCTCGCCCTTTCACGTAAAAGTTTTGACTGCTAATGCTTTCTCCATTACGTTTACGATTAACCACCACTTTCTCCACGACTCAAAACAGTACGAAATCCGGGCATTGTCATCTTGGGCACGTAGAACGAGCGGGACTTGTTTTTGGTTGTGCCGGAATGGCGATAGGGCCCTTAAGTCCCCCCTCTACAAACAGTTTAAATTGAAATGAAAACACTTTCACTCGATCGACTCGATCAAGTACTGCGGAAGTACTTGAGGCGGAGACGGATCGTTTGAAAATTCTGTTCAAATAAGAATGACGACGCTTATACTGTTCTAGAATTTGTTTTTGTTCTAAAAATCTGTGTTCCAACGGTGATTCAGTAAGCAAAGGAGGTCGAGGATTAAAATTTGAAATAAGAGAAAATTGTTCAGCAAAAAGCAAAAGCTGGTTTGAATTTTTTTTTCTGTTTTAGAACTGTAGAATTTAGAACAAGGAATCTTTAGATAAACAATTTTGTTTTAGGACAAGAATTCTAGGATGTTACTTCGCCTGCCTGTTGAGCCGCACTGCACTAGGATGCACGGTTTAGGAGAGGATTCCACGGTGCTTCGCTTCCCTCCCTGGGATCGCGGCGGCGGCGGCGAAAAGTGAAAGCAAGGAGAAAGCATTTCCCCAGAACAATTTTTCCCTTTGCTTTCTCCCAGCATATTAACTGTCACCTAAAGCTGGGGTGCGGTGACTTGACGACACAGAGCCTGTCACCGCGGTGGTCGCCAGCGCAAGCCTAAAATGCAACCTCAAACTGCGACATTTCTGTCCCAGGGGTCACTGAGTTGCATCCCGGACTTAAGTGGTTGAGTGACGGGTCCTGGAAACCGGTGATACCGCAAAAATCCCAGAAGCGTGAGTACCCCCTGCTGGACTTCAAAAAAAATGAAGAGGCCGGAGTGACAAAGGGCCTTTGACCCCGATGACCTGGAAAAAATCCTCAAGGTCACCGCTTCTGCTTCGTGTCCCTTTGCCCAGGTCGTTTAGGCATTTGTCGTAACTCAAGAACAAATTGACGCTTTCCGACGCTTCCCAGTGACATGTAAAATAAACAACTTTTTGAAAAGGAGCGAGATGTATTTTGGGAGGGAAAACGAATGATAAATGATTTAGTTCCTCTCCAAAAGCAAACACAATTATTAACATTACTGTCAATGAACCTCGAGCAAATAAATATTAACTTACATCAGAGCTCAATTTAGCCCAAATCTGCGGCGGCGGTGGACCGTTGTTGCATTGCAGAGCACCGCGGCGGCGTTTTCCCATTTCAACTCCTGCCTACGCAATTTCACTGATTGGTCCTCCGAGGCATCTCTCTTGCTCAATTCTCAACTTCTGATTCGTCCAATTTGTTGTTTTAACTTGTACATTTTGTTCAAACGACCTTCACATACACGTGCTGAAAAGTTTGAACAAAAGTTGTTTTCAAAATTATAAAAAAAATGATTTGCTAAGAAGTGATCCTCTTTTTCTAAATCATGTTCTAAATCAACTAAATCTAAATTTTCTAAACCTTACTTGCCAATTTGATTAAGTTGCAAAGGCTCCCTGTACAGAGCCTTTTTTTTTACTCAGGTGAAAGTTGAAAAAAAGGAAAGTGGTCGTTTTTTCGTAGTGATGAAAAGTAATCTTAGTTTTAAATTATAATTTAAAAATATGATGAAAACTAAATCTTAGTTCCAATTTCAAAATAACTAATGATGAAAACTAAAATTTTCCAAATTCAAATTCGAAAAT
Source organism: Bilobella aurantiaca (assembly GCA_021029175.1). NCBI lineage: Eukaryota > Metazoa > Arthropoda > Collembola > Poduromorpha > Neanuridae > Bilobella > Bilobella aurantiaca. The sequence goes on along the minus strand of VYYI01000254.1, from coordinate 18,151 downwards.
TATGATGTGAACTAAATCTTAGTTTCAAATTCTAATTTTAAAATAGTTAAAAATACACTCATACAAAAGTGTTTTCACTTGATCTAAATTTAAAAAAGCGTCTGTATTTTTTGTTCCGTGAGTAATATACCGAGGTAATTCAAACAAGGCCAAGTTTTGAATGAAGCGCTCAAGATCTATTGACTGTTAAGGTTTTTCTAGGAAGGAAAAATGGGGCATAATTCATACAAATGGAGCACGGCGAGCACCGTGGAAAGACCCATTTATTCTCGAAATATACAGAGCGCTTCGAAAGAACTCTTATTTGATTTATTGTCCATTCCCACCCGCCATAATGATGACAGAGATAAGTCAGGAAAGTGTCAAAAAACGGGCCCAAAAAGCACTCAATGTCATTAACCTCTTCCTGGACAGGGGTCTTATCCAGGCCTACTGTATGTCCAGGAGCTGGAAACAAACAGTGGACGCCTTAATTTCCGCCCCTGTTTGTTTTGGGTTAGTTTGACAATTGGTTGGTCCTGATAAGGGTCCTTCCTCTGATTGGCAGGGACACTTTTACTTGGACAGTTTTGACTTCGGGTGGCAAGGGAAAGCAAACAGTTGTAATTTCCAGCCGTGGTCATATTACTTTTCCTGGAGTGTCATGTCCTGGAGACTAAAGCACTTCCGGACTCAATTCTCATCTAAATCTGTCCTTGTCCAGCACAAAGTTCAAACATCACTATTTCCATGGCGTTCTCCGGCGAACATCACTCCAGCAGCGTAGGCCGTGCTGGAAGGGAAACCTTCAAAAATGATTCAGTTTCTCCAGGAGGAAGTTCTGGAGAAGTTTATTGGAGAACTTCTTCTTTACTTCCCTGGAAGGGTCACACTCAAGGAAGACTTTTTTTTCGTTGAAGGCTGTTTAAGGGCTCCAAGAATGTTGTCCCTGAAACTTCATTGAAATTGAAAATCGAATCTAAAACTTCAACTTTTCAAGAGGTGTCTGTTCTGGAATGGACAGCGCGGGGGTGAATCGCTGGAAGAGGGGCGCTGGAATTCAAAATATGAGATTTTGATCAGATACGTGATTTAATCGGTTCTACGTGAATAATGTCAGGTGAATAAAAACGAAGAAATTCAAACACAATCATTGCTTACTGATCATCTATTTCCCACAATTTTTGATTTTTTGATGAGGCTTCGGGCTAAAAAATTCTAGACCATATAAATAAATAGATTAGTTATCTAATAATATTAATTTAATTCTTAAGTATTCTAATTAAAGACAAATAAGCGCTAAGTAAATTTTTGTTTGTGTAGAATATAAAAGTGCATAAAATTAATTATTTATTAATTAATAAATTAATTGTGGTTGATCTGGGCCAATATCAAATAAAATGAAAGTGAAAGTTTCACAAAATTCTACTAACGATTTGCAGCAGAAAGTAGCTATACACCAGTAATTTTTTAAAAATAAAAATCTTCGCCGTTTTGGACTTATTTTCAAAGGTTACTTTCTTAGAAAAGACATACGCAAATCTTGAAAAAAATTTTTTTAGAAAATGAAGATATTTTTGAACAATATTTCACAGAAATTAGAACACGCGTAGCTTCTCCGTATTAGAAGACGTAAGGCTTCATCGTACCTATTTATACAGGTATTAGATCATATCCGGGTGAATTGATTACAGGTGAAAAAAAAGGTTGCGGGTGAAGGTAAAGCTACTTGTAAAAAAAGGTTGCGTAAACGCTTATTTCGCTGCCTTTGGCATCCTTTTTGGCCTTTTGAAAAGGAGCGGCAGAATGAATGGAAGAATCTTGTAGCCTTCGAGCGCAGATGATCTGATGAAACCATTCAATTTGAATTAGGACCTAGTTCTTAGTGTAGGGAAATTGGATCAATGGGACGACGACGACTTTCCAGCATGTCGCCTCGGCCTTGAGCAGCTACCGCTTTCAAAAGCGCTTCAGCGCTTTCCAGCCCTCGGACAAACAAAGGCGCTTCATTAATTCCCGGGAAAGGTGTACGCTTTTCTAATTACTCATATTACAGTTTACAGAGCTGAAATAATTGATGACTTTGACAACATCACTCGCCATCGATTTGTCATCAATTGTCATCATTTCTCTTCCTATCAATTCCAGGCGCTTTTGTTCCTCTGCGCTGATCTTTCTGACAAATCATGAAAATCATGCAATCATGCTCAATTAATCGTAATCAAACTATAATTAACCCACAATTAGTAATTACAGCCTTGAATTGACTCTTCAAAATCTGTTTTTCTCGCCAAAATAATGTCAACAAATTTTCACCTTTGCCTCTTCTCATTTCGAATCTAATCAAATTTGTTTTTCATCAAAATTAAAGATTTAAAATTAAAGCTTTTCAAGCACCTTCAGATTTGATTAGGCCCTCTCACAACAAGGGCCCGTAATCACGCCTTTTTCATTAAACTCGTTTTCAATAATAATCAACTTCAAGCGTTGCCTTTGAAAGGTGAACTATGCTGTCGAAGGTCATTTTCCAAAAAAGCATCAAATTACATTTGATTGTCTTCGAAGGACAACTTGTTGATGAGTACAGGGTGTTCCGAGAAAAATTGGACGGGAGAAAGTCAGCTTTCAACGATTTTTGTTCCAAAAATTAAAAAGTTAGGCACACCCGAACACGGACCTGGCTTTGATTTCAATTAGAGAAAAACAAATAAGTGGAAATGAGCAAACGTGCCAGGTTAACAATTGAAATGGGATATTTGTGAAATTTCGATTTAGAAAATGAGAAATTCAGGGAATGAGAAATTTGGAACAAGGATTTTGAAATTTAGAACATGGGTAAATTTTTTTTGAAATTTAGAAAACGACAAAAGTTGGTGACTTTGGGGACCGCATCACGAAGTGACGTTGTGGGAGAAAGTTGGCAGAGCGTGAGAAAATGGACACTTGAAAAGGGATGGATTATCAAGGAAATATTTGCAATTCCATTTTGGGGAGCCCTTCCTCGGGGGCCCTTTGGAAGGGAAATCAGGGCCGTAACGCTGCAGTTTCAAGATAAGTGCTCCCATTCGACCGCAGGCGGGAACTTTTGAATTTAATGGAAACAGAGACATTTTAATTGAAAATACCAATCTGACTCTTCCCAGAAGTGCGTCTAGCCATTCACTGTTCACTGGAGGACTAACAGTGTACAGTGTGCACAAGTGTTTTCTTCCTTTTGTCAATAGCATCATTCTTACTGTGATGAGCAAGTTCGAATGAAATGTTTTGTAAGTATGCTGTATGCCCATTCAAACTGTAAACAAAAGGCATTTTTCAATTAGGGCTGCTTAATTGTTGCACTTTAATTACTTTTGCACTACGATTTTAACTAAATTTCAAATCAGTGTGAATAGATTCAACAAGGTCAAATCAAGTGAATCAATAAGTGTCAAATCAGTGCGAATCAACAAGGTCAAATCAGTATGAATCAATAAGGTCAAATCAGTGCGAATCAACAAGGTCAAATCAGTATGAATCAACAACTTTAAATCAGTGTAAATCGATTGAACAAGGTCAAATCCGAAAATCTTAAGTTTATTCTGACTGTAGAGCAAGCCATTAACAATAAAAATTTCGCTTTAATTCTTATCCGATTACCCAACTTAGTTAGATTCTGTTGCACCAAATTGTATACATTTTTAAAACTCCTAGTTTTTTTTTTTTTCATATTTTGTTTTAAATTACATTGTAATCTCAATTTGTTTAAAAACATGTTTTCTAATTATTCAGGTTCAGAAAGAAAAAGTTACAAAAATTAAAGTCAATTTTCTGCCAATGCAGCTTTCTTTTTTTTACTAATTTCCCATTCTGTTTCGGCACAAAAGTTGTTTTTTCAAAAACAAAGGCATCAGCTAAAGTGCAGCGTAAACGTCGTCTTTTTTCAAAATCGCATTTCAAAACATGTATTGAACAAGGGATGGTAACGCATCAAGAGGCGCGTTGATTGCAAGATAAATGTTGACTTTGTCATCCTCCGACTTTTAATTGGCCTTCATTAAGTAAAGTTAGAAAAAGTGAAAGCGTCGCTGGAGAAAGTGAGGATTTTCTGGAGAGCGCAAGGAGTCCGCTGGAGAAAAAGCGAGTTTTCTGGAGAAAATGAATATTTGCTGAAGAAAGTGATACGTTTTTGCTACAAGAAGTGAAAGTTTTTGCTGGGGGAAGAAGGAGGGCTCTCCTGGAGAAAGTGAGAGCTCTCCTGGAGAAAGTGCAGGGCTTCTGCTGGAGAAAGTAAAGCTGTCACGTCCGGTAGGGAAGAAAGCCCTTTTTAGTTGAGTAAGTAAGTTAACTATTAAACAAATAAGCCTAACTAACACTTTAAATACAGGGAATGGAATATGGAGTCTCCGGAACAGCTCCGCTTTCACCAAATCCCTTAATTATCAGAAAACAAAGAATTCCGTGCTTTCTCCACTCAAAGAGATTCTTCACTCTCAGAGAGGATCCACTTCATAAATAATTAAATGGAGATAATCCTCCTTTTCACACTCCAGCCCTCTTTTCTTCTTTAATCAACAAACACAATTTCACTTTCAAACGAAATCACTTAGGGCTACTTTTTTCAAAATTTTGAGTTAAAAGAAGCATTTAAAAAAAAAGAAAGTGGCACTGGTAAAGCTCATCCTGAGATTTAAGAAAAAGCCTCCAAATTCGTAATTTTTTTTTGTACAAATCATAGCTGTAATTTCCACTCTCAAAAACCAAAAAAAAAAATTAAAAAAACTTGTAAAGAATGATAAGCTTCTAAATTAAGGTCAAAATTCCGATTCTAAGACATTGATGTAATTTTAAAGTGATTTAATTTTTAAATTTTGAAACTTTTTTTTTAAATGTCGATTATTTTAACAATTATTGTTAAAATAATCCTCATTTTGTAAAAAAAAAATTGTGCATTGTTGGGGCAGGTAAAGTTTGTCTGAGAACTTTTAGAAAAAGTAGAAATTGGAACGATATTTAGGAAAAAAAAAATAAAAGAAGTTTAGTAACTTTTAATTAAACAACTTTCACTCAACTTTCACCGATAATTGGTTAGTAAATTGCTATTACCACAAAAGTTAGCAACAAACGCTTACAATTCTCATTTCATTTTGTATGGGTTTATGCAGCCACTTAAAAGCGTCCCACTCGTAACTTGGGCTGGTGTCACGAAGATCAAATAAGTTTTGAGGCTTCTGCTGGAGAAAGTTTTCCAGCGATAAGTTTTGGCCTTAGAATGAATGGTAGGAGAGGGGAAGGGGCTTACCTGGAAAATTAGTGTCACTGCAAATTCCAAATTGCTATTTTCTCCTTCAAATTCAATTAGGCATACAAATTCTGAACAGGTGAGACATTTTGTTACAGGTGAGGGGAGGGAGAGTGGGCGGTTTTTTTTTTCGGAAGGTAAAATTAATATTGACAAAACGATCCATCATCTTCCAGATTTTTGACAACTGCGAAGATTCGCGAACAATTGACGTGATTACAGGGCCGTAACGTCTAGCATTCAAGGTGTCAAAACGTAAAAGTACAATTACCAAATTTTCGAAATTTTCTCACCTGACAATCCATAATTTTCCGCACACAAGTTTCTGCACAAGTCAAGCCTACTTTTCATTTTTACACGTTTTGTAGTCTCGTAATTAGTTTTGTTTTACATGCTGGATATGCTGGAATATCCTGCTTATTTTTTTTAATGAACGGGAAGACATTATTATTAAAAATAATTTTTTTTTTAATTTTTTTTAGCAGCATAATGAATAGAAAACGGTGCTTAATTAATTTGACTTAATTGTTAACTCTGTTACACTTTTTAAACAAAATAATTCGAGAAAACTCCATTCGACGGAATAGTGGTCTGTACACCGTGAACTAGAACCTTAACTTTTAGTTGTGTTCACGTTAATAACGTTTCCGTTAGCATCCTGTCTTAAAAAAGGTATTATTTGAAAGTAATTAATTTTCTAATTAAAATGTTAATTCCGTTGTAGTAATTATATTAGTAATTAATTAAAATTATTTATGAAATGAAGTCAATTTATGTAAATCAAAAGTTGAGGAAAGCATCAATAGCACCATCGCGGGGCCCCTTATTGAAACCCCACAATTGTATGGCGCGAAAATTTGAAATGAGCAATTTGAAGAGTTACAAAAATTGGAGTGTCAGCCAACTCCTTCGCTGCCTTTGGTTTTGACCTTTAAAATTAAATTGTTAATTATCGTGATTAGCGGGTTACACCAGGTGAATTAATTAGTTAATTGATAAATAATGGCTTCATCAATTTCTCGCATAGGATTGGCTAAGGTTGGTTCAGGTAAGCGTATGATTAATTAAATTGTGACCTACTTGTTGATAATTTCGTGGTTGTTTGTTAATATTTCGTAAAGTAAAGGTGAAGAAGTTAATTAAGGATATCGTTAATTGATTTGTACAGGTTTGAACTCTGTTCTGCTTAGGACATGCTACACTGCAACACGGCCCAACCTCAAGGTCAACAAGCAGACGAAGGTCATCTGTCAAGGGTTTACCGGAAAGCAAGGAACTTTTCATAGGTAGGCAAACAGTTCTTGAAAAACTTACCTGCGATATGTGCTATATTTTGTTTTGATTGATATAGCAAGCAGGCAATCGAATATGGGACGAATATGGTCGGCGGAGTTTCCCCTGGTAAAGGCGGCAAGGAACACCTTGGATTGCCAGTTTTCAATAGCGTGAAAGAGGTAAGGTAATTGGTTTAAATACTTTGATTTTAATTTGAAAAAGAAGTAAGAAAGGTATGATGTCATATGGTAATATGATATGTTACGACGACAGGCACGAGATAAGACTGGTGCAGAAGCTTCGGTAATCTATGTTCCGCCACCTGGAGCAGCCGCTGCAATCCTAGAGGCCATTGACGCCGAAGTACCGCTAATTGTCTGTATTACTGAAGGTATTCCTCAGCATGACATGGTTCGCGTCAAGCACCGTCTGACCCGGCAGAGCAAGTCCAGGCTTATTGGCCCCAATTGTCCAGGAATCATTGCCCCGGAGCAGGTACGCTTGACAGCTGGTTTGCGAACTTAAACTTACACCTTGCCAAAACCACTACAAAACTATCTGTCAACTTAACTTGCTCACTTTCGCAGTGCAAGATCGGAATCATGCCTGGCCATATTCACCAGAAAGGTTCAATTGGAATAGTATCCCGTTCCGGTACTTTGACTTATGAAGCAGTTCACCAAACAACGATAGTAAGTCAAAGTTTTAAATTGAATTAAAAAATGTGCCAAAACGTAATCAATGCCTTGGTTTACATTGTGTCAGGTTGGGTTAGGTCAAACTCTTTGTGTTGGAATCGGAGGAGATCCCTTCAACGGAACTAATTTCATTGATTGCTTAGAAGTATTTCTAAACGACCCTGAGACTCAAGGAATCATTTTAATCGGTGAAATTGGAGGTAGTGCTGAAGAGCAGGCAGCCGAATACTTGATCAAGCACAACTCGGTAAGGAACAAAAATAACAATTACTATTGTTTTTCTAACCTAGAAGTTACAAAAGCATCCATCTCTTAAATCATTTTTTTCTTATAGGGTCCCAACAGGAAGCCCGTCGTTTCGTTTATTGCCGGTCTAACGGCGCCACCTGGGCGGAGGATGGGTCACGCTGGTGCAATTATTTCTGGTGGTCGTGGAGGAGCTCAGGATAAAATCCAAGCGCTGGAAAACGTAAGTTCGACCTCCAGCGTTATACAGTGCTTAGAAATAATCCTTTTTTTTATTTTTAGGCTGGAGTCATTGTAACCAAGAGTCCTGCTCAGATGGGAACAACTCTTATAAAGGAAATGAAAGAGCAATCCAAAGCTAAAGCCATCTAATTTACCTTTAGCTAATTAGCTTTACTAAAGACAGGTGTCAAGAGGTCACCAAGTCACTGGAAGCCACTCGGTTTAGGGTAATCATTAGAAAAACACTTTGTCCCTCCGGTAGTAAAGAATTGCTGACAAACCGACATCCAAATAAATTGATTGTTCCAAATATTCAGCTTATGCACTATAACGTTATTGCTTATTCATTATTAAAAGTTCGTTATGGCTTAATAATTTTTTTCAAAAATGCTAAACAATTTCAAATAAATTCTGAAATCCATAATCTAAACAATTTCTAAAACTAAAATCAAACCAAAACCTCCAATTTAATGAAATAAACGATTTCAATAGTTTATTTTTGTGCTTAAAGACGCTCATGCTCATTTACCCAAAGCATCTCTCCTCACCTCTTTGGAAATTGACTGCACAAGGGTCCCGGGTATTTAAACAAGAAAAAAAAAGTTGGTAAAGGGTTAAATTGGTTATTACACTGGTAAGGGTTCCTTTTTTCATAATTAATTGACAAGACAGAAAAGTTAACTGTAGTTATAATAAAGTAAAATATAATTTTTCTTGGAAGGGGTGCGGCCTTTACGGCCAGTTCAAGTCCTCATAAAATAACAATCTTTTTCTTTTAACTAAAAAAAGGAAAGGGGGAAGAAGACAATATTTTTTGTATTTTTTTTTTCTTTCTAAGGGAGTGGTGGGCCCTTTACTTATGACAAAATCTCATAGCAAGGTAACAATTCATAATATATTTTTAAGGACGTTCCAACACTTTGCGTTGCGCTCATACCTGACCCCTTTTACTAATTATAATTAAAGTCCCCCCCCCCCACTTCTTTTTTGTCTGTCTGTCTGTTTTTTTTCTCGCCATTTTCAAAGATATTTTTTCTTAAAAGTCAAAGGTTAAAGGAGCCAATTGGTGCATTTGTAGTTAGGTTTTCAAGGAGAGGAGTACATAGTTCTCTGATTAGTTATTTCAGTGGAGCAAGATTTCGGCTTTGACCTTGCCACCGTCTCCTTCGGACACGAAGCGTTTGCGTCCCCTGCAATTAAAGTTTAGTTAAAGTTAACCAATTATAGTAACTTCGTTTAATACTTACCGAACCGGTACTTTATTAACGATCTCATCCGTTATGAATCCGTGCCGCTGTGCCCGAGTAACGAACCCATCGACAAGGGTATAAGCAGCCGGAACGTCGAGACAAATATCAGGCAAATCCTCGAAGACTCGGAAGAAGCCCTGAAATGGAATCGAGACTTAAGTAACTCTATAGCTGACTTTATATTTAAACTAAAAACAATTATTGTCGATTTTTAATTATCTGAGCCCAAATTGGTAATTAGTTTACTACTAATTACATAATTAAAATTAATTTTTTAAACTTACTCGCTTCATTTGATCATGAGAAACAATGTTGGAAGCAGACAAACTCTTCAGCATTCGGCAAATGGCCTCTTCCGTGCTCTCTTGCATTGACTCCAGAGCCATGACAATTGCCTGAAAATAAATTTTATCTTCACCATCAGATAAGAGTTCTATCGAAAGCATACACATTGTGTACAGATGCTGCTCAAACGGTTAATCAGCATTACAAAAGCAATCAGCACAACAAAGTACACAGTTAAAGAACTGACCTCATAGACGAGTTCATGATGGAAGTGCGGAACCTCCAGTTCGCAGAGGCAGCGCCCCGCCTCGACAGCATCATTTGAGCTAAGAAACTCCTTGAGAAGCATAAAAATACGACGGGAAAGAGCCTTGACTGGCTGAGCACCTCCGCCCACGCCCCAAACGTTATTCAGGCGCAAAATACCCATCTTGTCAACCAGCATCACTTCCGCAACCTGCACGGCGGCTCTGCAAGAATCCAAACAAAAAGTTACAAAACACTGCATAAACGGCATCTACAGTTAGTATTGACAAGCATTTTAAGTTAGTTTGGTTTTGAACACTGATGTAAATGTTGATAAGACTTTAGTTAGGAACACAAGCTCTAAAACCTTGGGCTGAATTGGAAATTGTTGCTATTATTTTTGCTACAATTGCTTTTTGATTCCTAAGGTAATTGTCTAAGCATCATTGATCAATTGCCGGGTCTTACTTGGCGTGATCATTGGTAACAGTCTCTTTGAAGCCATGTACGGTGCTAACCAAGAGACAGTCGTCGGCAACGCATCGTGCCATAAAGTTCCCAAGCAAAGTGGGTGCATCCGGTACGTCCAAAATAGTTTCCGGAAGATTAGCAAGCAGTTTCTCGAACCCTATGTCAACAAACAATCATCCTCTTACAGTACTTACAGTAATCGAAGTAAAAAGCCATTAAAGTGGACTAAAGGCCCAGTAATTGGCTCTAAAAAACGCTGACTCACCCTTTATCATGTCCTCAGGAGCGAGCATCTCCTCCACAAGGACTGAGATCAACCGGGAGGCCATCTCCCTGTGACTCGGCTTATGATCCATGGCGGCCTCAATCGTGACCACCACAATCTACACGAAACGAAGGAAAATTGAAACACGAGCATACTAAAATAAACGTAAATATCTTATACGCTTTATAACGTTCTGGACTCGTACCTTATATTTTCTGTTTGACAACGGGAGATCCTGAAGAATCGCAATGACCTCACCGACGTCACCGTGCTCAAAGAACTCGAGCACAGTTGCCTCAACGTGTTTCTAAGAACGAAATAAAAAACGTTTTGACCAATCAATCAAGACAGCAAGCAATCCCAATCAAAATCTCGTTTGTTCTCACTTGCAACTCCTCATCTGACATCTCCGGAATGATTGATTCAAGAGTTATGTCACCGTTCTCCAAGGATTCCGAGTCATAGTTTGGATCCTTGAAATCCAATGCGACCACTGGCGTAAGCTCGGAGCCGTAGGCACCCCAGGTACCCTTCCCACCAGCACCACCTTAGACATACAAACGAAATCAATTATCCAGCATCTCAATCATCAATTAATCATCAATCATCCACTTCAGAGACACTTAGATTAATCATTCCCTGTGTCAATTGACACCCTTTTCAATGCACCCTTATTTGCATTTTCGACGGTACCAGCTGCCGTGCCTGGTTCGTTCCATAACATTCGTAAACAAAGAAATCTTTTGCCATAAATAACTCGGTCGCTCTAACGGTCCCTTTAAAGAAAAAAACCCCTTACACCGACCGTATCAAAGTTGGGCATTCACAAGGTCAAACTTTTCCAACCCCACACCGTGACTCAACCCAAAACAAAAAACAAATAACATTGCCTAATTTTTTTTCTCAAAGAAAATCTATAAAATTCTAAAAAAATTGCAAAAATTGTCGCCAATTTTTCGTTAAATAAAAAACACGAAATGATCTCCGCAGTATGAAACATGCCGTAAGCCGTTCCAGTAATCAGTGTCAGCAGTGCTCTCGTCTGGTGTCATGTCATGTCACGCTGACACCGACCAAAAACCATGTCATGTCACCCTTAATTAAGCCTATTTGCTGACCTGACATACCTTTCTTCGGAAGCCCTCTTCCCACTCCGTTCCGTGACTTCCGCGAGTTCTTGGTATGGCGCGTCCCAATCGCTGTCTGGTCACCAAACAAGTCCTTGGCCAAGAACTTGGTAAGTCGCTTGGCCTTGCGCTTGAGCCGAGCGCTCGCCGGAGTCGAGCCGTCAGCTCCAGCCTGACCTTCCGGAGCCGTAGAGGACGTGAGGAGGAGACCATTCCGGGTGTCATCCCCTCCAGCAGACCCGTTGAGCAGCAGGGTCCCAACTTGACCGTCCTCGGCGGCCGATGTCACCGGAGTCTCCATTGCTGGGCTTAGCGCTTGTTGTCACTTGACTTCTGGACACTTCTGGACAGGCTCTCCGCTTCCACCGTGAGGGCTCTTCGGTAAGGGTCGGTTATGCGAGAGGTAGGTTTTGGAGTAGGTATTCACCAGACGAAAGAGAAAAACAGACAGAGGAGAGGACTCAGGCCGTGCTTCAGGATGGCTCTTGTTTTGCTGCGTATTTGCACGACGAGGAGGGGGAGACAGCATAGGCCCATTGACATGGTCCCCTCCTCGTCCACGAACAGTCCAGGAGACGGGCCGCGAGGGGAGGTAGGTTTGGGTACCCAGAACCTTCTGCACCGGACTCATCGCCGTTGTCATGGCAAAGGGTCGAGATCTCATCGCGACAGACGTTCGGCGATGAGTCCGCGTACCCTCGAACATATACCTTCGCCCCCAAGGATGCTACAGTATGAATTAATACCATAGAAAATTGTTTTCAAAACAACAACAGCCCTTTTTATCTTTTTCTGCCTTCCCAGATTTATGGGAAAAGCTAGAACGCAACGGGTTATTGTAGTACAACTTTTTTTTAATGATAACGTGTCTGGTTAGTTAATTTAATGGTAATGCAACCAAGTAAGTTTAAATTAAAATCAGTCTAAACCAATTTTTCCTAGTAAATTTAAAACAAAAGCTTTTTTGTTCAAAGTGAAAACGAAATTATGGTCGACAAGTTTTGAAAAGACGCTCACAGAAGACTACAATATAAAAAAAAAAATCATCATTTTCTTTTAAATGTTGATTTCCTTTTTTGAGAAGCGTATTTACAATCGTTTTAAAAATTGCGTTTAAATGAACTCTAGATCTCGAGCGGAGGATTTTGAAAGATAATTTTTAAATCATGAATTATTCGAAATTCGAGTAATAAGAACTTAACCATAAAAACCTAAAGGTCGTGATTTTGAGCCCAATCTTTTACAAAGGCTTTGTTAACGACTTTTAGCAGTTCTTCAATTAAAATTAAAGTAAAGTTAAATTAGGTTGTTAATTTAAGTGTTAATTGGGCATTTGAGCTTTGGCTTGAGGTGGTACAAGTTGTGGCTGCGGGTCGTAGATCTTCCGAACCCTTGTTCCCAATGCACTTTTTTTCCTGAAGGACAACAAGGGACAAATGCAGAGGCAACAGCATGAGGCCCACCAAACGCAGGCCCATTTCCCTATTCTTCTCAAGTTGGGCCACTCAGCTACGTGCTCTTTGTCTCGGCGTCATAAATCGTTCAAAAAACAATGCACCAATGAAACCTAAATAAAAAGAAAGGAAATAGAAAAAAAACAATGAGCAGGATAAAACGGTTCATTAATTTAAAACAAGGAGATTAGGCTAGGTCTTGTTTAAATAAAATTAGGAATTTGATGTAAACAGAACAGCTCACCTTCCTTACCATAATGGAACAAATTAAAGTTCTATTTGATCGATGATACCCTCTCCGACTCGAGTATAATTAAATTATAGAAAAATGAGTCATTTTTATTCTTCTCTTTTCTTTCTTTTTGTAAATTAATTCTCTAAATTCATCATCATACAAGATAACATGGGATTTTGGGTTTGGGTGACTGGATCCTTAGTTTAAGTCCCGGTCCTCCAAGTATTGGTACTCGAAAACAAAACCGTCCTTCTTCCGCTGGCCCCACTTCTCAATGTCAAAGTAAATGTAAGTTCCCTAGAAAGTGAGAGAAAAAAAAATTAATTGATTGGAAATCACAAGGCAGGGAATGGACAAAAATAAGAAAATTTGTGGTTTTACAACCAATCTATTGCGACACATTTTCAATTTACTCTTAAGAAAAAAAGAGGCTTTGACAGGTTTTCCTCATTCGTTTAACAAATCAATATGCATAAAGCGTTTTAATCTTAAGTGCCGTCTTTTAAATATGTAGTTACAATTACAAAAGCATGATTACACACTTTTCGCTTACGCATAATTTACGCATAACTTACTTGCTCATAGACTTCGTTGATGACCTTTGGTTCCTCATGCCGCTGAAACCACATCATAAATTTAGTATGGAACCGCCAACTCTGCTTTTTCAATACTTTAGCAGCCATGTATTGAGCACGGGTCCCCTCAAGGTAGTAGAAAATGAAAAACAGCGTTTCAATTGACATGCGGCCGAAGAACTCCAAGGAATCAGAATTAATTAGCGGTGACTAAATGGGATCAAACAAAGACATTTTAAATTTTAAATATTCCTGATTTAATATTGATTACATAATAACACAGGTGTTGGACTCACTTGAGGATAATAATTTGGAGTCGGAATTGGATTCCTAGGCAAATACTGACGCAACGGCTCTGAATCGGCTGGGCATGGCAAATGGTAATGCGCTGCTTCGAGCATGGACAATTGATAATCGTGTTTAGGATGCAGGGGAACAGGACCCAGGGGAGCTACCCCCAGTAACGGCGGAATGTGAGCTGAAGTTGTTGCATCACTTGCGGACCCTGGAAGCAAAAACTTTTTTAAATCAATTCAAAACATTTTGAATTTTGAAGCCATTTGGCTTTCATTAAAGTTTTAGTTTTTCGAACTGATTACAACTCGGAACTACAATAATTCAATATTAATATGAGACCTTTCGTTTTCATTAGCACTCCATTGCCAAAAACGCTTTAAAAGCTTACGCTGATCGGCACTGAAGTTAAGTCCAGCACGTGTCATGACTTCCTGAGCCATGGACTTGAGTGTTGTTAAGTGACTGTCAGGGCCGTCCCCTCCCCCACCAATATACTGCTCCAGTATCAACTGATCATGTGCAGAGGTTAAGTGGGATGTGTTGTTGACCGGCTGTTGTAGTATCATATCCTCCTGCCGCTGCAGCTAAAACAATTCAATACAAATAATGCATGAGTACCTAGGCTTTTAAGTGTATTTCAATTTTAGAATGCAATTTAAAGACTTTGAACCAGAATAAATTTCCCATGTTTTTGTTTTTGTCCTCCATCCAGTCTTTAGATAATAAATGCGAACTTAAGCACATGATTTGTATAATATAATATTAAGCATAATTAACAAAAAGTATAGAAAGCAAAACCCATCCCACGGTTATGTCTCTGTGCTCCTGCTCATTGATTAAACTACACATTCTTATTCAGCTAAACAAAATTAATTTAATGTTACCATTCATTTAAAACGTGTGTAAACACTGCCTGAAAAATGAAAAAAAAAAGAGTTAAGCTGATTAGCTGATAAAGTGATTATGTTTATTTCTTATTTTTTTCGTATTTCAGGGTATCAAGTCTCAACTCAAATTAATTCTGAGAATATTCAAACAAAAAGCGAAACAATAATTATCAAATATTGACAATCAACCACGTATTTTCAAACTTCAAGGATATCAAACGATTTCACGTTAGCCATAGCCAATAGCTCTAGCGTTACTTTGATGAATAGGTTACAGTGCTCGAATTAATAAAGTACAAGGTAACTAAACACGATAAAAATGACAAAGAGGCCAAGAACAAAGATATGTCCAGAAAATAGTGAATTGGTTCAATGAATAAAAAGAAAAAAGGTTGTGTTTGTGTCAGCGCTTACATGATCATCTTCTAAGTGTGATTGGCCAGGAATATGAATTACTTCATGCTCCTTCTCGGCCAGAGTATGGGCAAAGGTAAGATTCTGTTCAGGTTCATTTTGAGCAATCTGCTGCTCACTCCTTATCATCGACTCACTTCTTACTGGTTCACTTCGGGTCACCAAAGGTTCACTACGCACCACCTTGGGATGCATCACTACCACATTAGAAGACCCCGTTAAGCACATGCCTGGACTCGGACTCATATGATTACAGTTTGTACGCTGTGCATTGGCTAGTGACGCTGCTAAGTCCACCGAACCCTCCCTCTCCGTTTCACACAGTTCAAAACTTCCTGGACGCTGTTGCTGGGAGAGGTGGTGATGAGGGAGGCCGTTGGAGGAGTGCGTTCCATCCGGCAGCGGTTCACTGTTGGGATGAGGAGGCACATTCACCGGTGGAAATGACGATGGCTGCGGGGGCGGAGTGCTCGCAACTGGAATTGGCTTCACATATTTGGACTCGGAGGTCATGGGGGGAGATCGCTTCACTGGTGGCTTTAAGTCGAGGTCAGAAACAAATGAATTTACATCATCATCACCTTCCAGCGTACCGGAAGGCGTCGAGTTTTTAGTCTCATTGGCCAAGTGATGTTGTGTTTCAGAACCTGATTCGGTTGACTCAGTAGAACTTTGGAGGTAAGCACTTACGTTATTATTGGATGAGGAGAGGGACATTGGAGGCGGAGGAACTTTCGAATTTGAACCGTAACTACCGACACCCACACTTCCACTCGACGTGGCCTTCACTGGCAACGGTTTGAAGATCTTTGCAGCACAACTACCGTCATCCGTGTATGATTTCCGCCGTTCCGGGAAGCCGTGATTCTCGTAGTGCTGTTGATGTATTTGAAGTTGAATTTCGTGCTGTCGGAGGTACTCTTGCTGTTGACGCTCAATGGCAAGGGTTTGAAGCGAAGGGGATATTCTACCTGTTGATGTTGTTGGAGTGGAAGGATTAGTGTCCAAAACTGGGGTAGGACTTGGTGATATGGTACTACTACCTACACCGCTGCCTAGAATGTCATCTAGACACTCTATATCATCGTAGAGATACTCGTTGTCCTCGTACTCGGGATCTTGTGCCGAATCCAAATAATAGTCAACGTCTTCCTTGATCTTCTTTACTTGGGTAAGGAATATAGGAAGCTGGAGAACAATGAATTATGTAATAAAAGCAATTAACAATCGAATCATGATCATAGGTTAAGCAAAGAGTTTAAAATGCCACAAAAATTACCTTCTCTTCATTTGCAATGTTATCCAAAGTCCTTAGAATCACCTCTAATTTACCGACATGAAATTTGTGCTTTTCGACTACTTTCTTGAACATATCTAACTTCTCTTGCTTCTCCTTATCCAGTTTCTTCTTTTTAAAAACTAAGAGGGACTCGATGTCACATTCAAAGGCATCAATCTGCATCTGCATGTTATCTATTGTATTGATCAGCCATGTATTCAGCTCGTCTCGTTCCCGGGTGATTGGATCAGCCTTGGTAACAAGTCCTAGTCCCTCCTTTGAGTACGCCTTTGTCTTCGTCTCCCGTTCCACCACTTTAAACCGTTCCATTTGCTGAAATTGACATTGTTGGAATGAAACGCTTTGTAAAAGCTTACATTTGTAAGCGTTTTCGCTACACAAAACAACTCACCGTTTCTATCAACTTCCGTGTTTCTATCAGCGTCGACTTGTCTTTTATCTCTCCCGACGCAATCCATGCCTTGATCTGATCCCTCAGTCGTTGTAACTTCTTGATCTCCTTCTTTAGATCAGACTCGTACTTGTCTTTCTGGTTGGCATTCGTTGCATTGTGCACCTTTGTCCAAACTTCCTCAAAGAGCTCGACGCCCTCCGAAACCTTCTTCAGACAGCGATCAATCTCCGCTAAAATTGTAAACACAATTAGTTGCTAATTAAGACTCCGTTTATCCACCCATGGAAAAGCAAGTTTTTCAGTCTTTTGTTGTTGACACAATTTCTCTTTACCACAAATAACACAAACTGGCCAATTAACTAATCGCCTATCCAATCCACACCTTGAAAAACCCTATAAACCCCCGTCAATCGTTCAATTACGTCCAAAACCAAGTCTTTCTTCGCTTGACGTCTCTTCCACTACATTTCTTCTTTATGTTTCATCATGTCTGTCTTGCTTTGACATTTACAAAGGACCAGGGGCCCTTGGCGCCTTGACCATGAATTACCCAGTCCAGGCCCATTTAGTATACCCTTCTTGACCTTAAAATTTCTAACTGAACTACAGATTAACGTAGTTATGGTATCAATTACCTTGTTAATTGACTTACCCTGAAGCTTTCTGCTCGCTGCCATATCCTTGTGCTCACTATCCTAGGGTCCGTTCTGACTAATTTCTGTAACTTCTATACTGAATGGGAGCTTAACTAGTGTGTCGTGACCTTTATGAGCGTCGTGTTGATGACCTTTGACATGAATGACCTTCTACATGGACTTTTTCCTTTGGAATTTCAAGATGGAAGAAGAAAAGGTCTCAGTTTTCACTTTTGATAAATAAGCGGCTGACGAAAACAACATCGCATCTCCTTCTCACGGCAACAAAAGCCACACCCTCCCACCGCCGCTCACACGTAGGCACAAAAACAAAGCACCACAGCTGCTGCCTACTGCCTCAGGAACCACACATGACCATCTAGGGTGCGCTGCCACAAATTAACAATTAATTTATTAACTACGAAGAACACTAAATAATACGTTAAAGTACATTTTGTGAGTTATTTGTATTTACAAATTTCATCGAATTACTGCCAATATAGGTTGAAATATACAGTGCTATTCACTTAAACCTGGACACACAATTTTCAACAAGTTGTTTATTTCTTAAAATATGAGGGGTTCCTGATTATAAAAAAAAGTTGTTACGGTTAAAAA
>VYYI01000253.1:0-38270 GCA_021029175.1 Bilobella aurantiaca | reverse complement strand
AAGAAAGAACGACAAGTGCTTAGGAGAGCCCAATTGCTTTTTATAACTTTACATCACTAAAATCGAACACGTTTATTTTGAATTTTTATGACTACGACGATTGAGGACATTTTTTGGAATTTTTTTGGATTTTAGAATTTTTTGTTTCGTTCTTTTTTTTTTGTTTTAGAAATTATTTTTCTAGATAGATATGTACAAGTTTATGGAACGATTTTAGGTTAAGGTGTAGGGACAGAAATAATTAGTTTGGTTTTATTGATTCATATTTTTTTTAAGTAATTTGGAATGAATTTTTCATGAATTTTTACATTTTCAGAAATTCGGCTCCAAAACTGGGAAAACATCGGAGAAAATCACAATAATTGCTTGTGGAGAATTGGTATGAATTTTAGAAGACTGGACGATTCAGGATTTCATAACACTTCTAAACTTACCTGTTTAGGTTAATTAATTAAGGTAGTTTTTTTTTTATATTTATTCGTTGTCTTTTACGATTGATGAGTAAAATGATTATTATGATGATGATGATGAGTTCATATTTAATGATTTTTTTATTTTTTCAGCTAAACGATTGATGTGATTCATCAAATCACCAACAACAAGTTAAAGTTAGCCATTTCTCCTAAATTATTAATTTGTTAGAAAACATTAATTTCAGTATCATTCTCCATTGCCTTGAACTGCAATCTAACTTTCTTCGTTTCTCTTGATCTGTCATCGTGATTAATATTATTTTACCTTTTACCTGCTACTACACTTAAATATTTTAACATTAGACGAATATTGAATAGGTGATATAGCCTCCGTTAGTAATTAATATTTGCGGAGTCTTCACAGTAATTTTTTATATAACAATTAACCGTTTCTACTAATTAACTAAAGGATAAATAACTCTAAAGCTTTAAATCACAAGGGGGGGGGGGGGTTTACAAGTTAACAGTTTTTTTTTAAATTTAAGTCAGGGTACTTAACGTTTTTTTAAATAATATTTTAGAACTAATAAAATTTTTTAGATTTTAGATTTTTAGAAGGTACTCCGCCTCTACTGCCGTGGTGCCTAGTAAACACCCATTTTACAAATCTAATTTGTCTTGCTATCACGTTTTGTGGGGCTTTAGCTTCACTCCAGATTTCAGTTTTCAGCGTTAGCTCGATGAGTATCAGGTATTTTGGATTGTTGCTAACATTAGTTACGGTAATTACATCTAATTACAATTAATTTTAGTAACGAGTATCTCGATTTTTAAGTGCTATTGAACTTTTGCTCGCTTTTCAATTATTTTGAAATTTATGTTGCAGCAACTCTGACATTACAAAGTCTCGACAATATTATTCCTTCCAAACTAATGCGCACACCTCTAAACAAAATGAAAGTAACTTTCCAAGTGCTGTAGTAAGAAAATTGACGACACATTTTTTGCAAACTTTACAATTGTAAAAATAAGGGGAAATTGCAATTCCTTGCGATTTTTTCTTATGCAATAATTGAGGATGGAGTTGACAAAAGATAATTTGAAGCTGAGAAATTGCAATTTGCAAACTAAATGGCCTTTAAGTTTACTTTAAGCAAATTGATGCAGAAGTGAAGAAATTTTAGAAAATTATATGTTGCGGCAAATCGCAATTTCACAATTCAGAAAATTTTCGGATTTACCAGAGAATTTTATGTTACAATATGGAAAATCGCAATTTTTGGTGATTTGATTCTGAGAAATTACAAACGAAAGAGGCCTTTAAGGTACTTTAAGGGTATCAGTAAAAAAAACACGAAAATTCAAAGAGTGGAATCGTTCACAATTGGAAGGGACGTCTCTCCAGGATCGCTTTTTTCCAGGAACTTTTCCAACAATTTTCTGGACTTTTTCCAGTCCAAAAACACCATTTCTATTTCCAGCGATGGAGAAGATCGTCACGGGCGTGGGAAAGGAGCCCTTCGGTTAGTTTTAAGTCCTCCAAAAAGGGCCATTGGAATGATAATGGGAAAATAATAGACACGTCGTTGGGTCGCTTCAAGGAAAACTTATCCCAGTATCTCCAGCCTGAGCCGCCTAATTCTGCTCTTCGTTCTGGACCAGAGCCTGTGAACAATGGGAGCTTTCCTGGAGTTGACACAATGAAATCTCTACCTTCTCCAGCCGACTTTCTCTTTTTTTGGAGAAAGCAGCAGAGAAAGTTGGAAGTTCTAACTACCAGAAGCCCCCTTTGTCTTTTCCAATTCCAATACATTGTCTCCAGCACGAATTCCAGAAGAGTTGGAGCGAATTTCCTTTCCAGAAAAGTCCAACCCAAAAAACCACATCCCTCCTAAGGAAGGAGAAAGTCAGGAGCGTTTTTCAATTGAAGGAAAAAAAAGAGAAAGTTGATTAAATTTTCTATTCTGGGAGTAAATAGTCGTCGCTCACTTTCTCCGGTGCTGTTCGAAACGGCGCTCAAACGATTTCCAGGTCAGTGGAATTTGGAATTTAAATTTTTTTTTTAGGAGACGCTGGATCAGCAGCCCTTTATGTAAATCGCTCTCCGGAGGAAATTCGGGGGAAAGTGAAAGTTGGGTGGTGAAAGTGATTCTTGGAGAAAGTCAAGAAGGGACGACGATGACAGATAAGGGAGAAAATTAGGAAGACGGGTTTCTTGCTCCATGGGAATTCGGGAAGCTTTACTTGTCCTTTCAAAAAAGAGAAAGTCTTTTGCAGAGAAAAATGAAGGACTGACTAAGGAGAAAACTGTTGCTTCAACTCGCGGGAGTCTCTGGGGGATTTAAAAAAAGAGAAAGTTGGAGAAAGTGGAGGGAGAAAATGAATAAATAGAATAAAGTTTTGGGAGGTTGAGAAATGTGTGTAAGGAGAAAGTCATCGACTACTTTCACTTCCGCTCTCAACTACTTTCACCTTCAAATACTTATTTTTCTGTCCAGGAAAATCGTCCAATTGCAATCCAAATTTCTGGAGTATTCTGGAACTGGAATTCGCTCCAGCATAAATCACCTCTCCTAAATTTCAAGCCCTTTTCGAATAACATGGAACAAACCTAACAAACCTAATTAAATTCTGAATAATCTATATTTGACCTAGATTCAAGTCCCCCACTTTCCCTTGGCCTATGCCCTTATTCAACTAACTTTCTCCTATAGAATTCTACTTTTCCATTCACTCCCAGTCCCCTTTCTCACTTAGGGACTAATTCGTTAGATTCTAGAAAATTGATACACAATAGAGCTCCTGTTCTACAGTCAAGTTTTCGAGTTTGTCAGTATGCAACATACTAAACTTTGCCAACTTTGTATCTCCTAAATCCTAAAGTGCTATTTAATTCTATAGGCTTTTTTTAGTCATAGTTACTGCTACATTTACTCCATCCGTCACCTCTACGGAGAAAGCTATTTTTCTTGGTGCTAAGTAGAAAGTAAACTTTACATTTTATCACAGTAATACCAGCTACCCTTTCTTTAGCTTGCATTTTTTTTTCTGCAAAGCAAAGTCTATTTACATTTGGAATGTTTGTAAGTTGATGCGGTGCTCATCTTTAGTACTGTCGATGGCTCTTAAAAATTTCTAAACTTTCACTAATGCTAAATCACGCCACACTTTACATCGATAACTCAAAAGGACATTGCACGATTGACGATTGCATGGGTGAAAGTAATGCCACTTTGATTTCGAAATTTTTTTGTTTACATTAATTGAAAAAAGTCGCTGAATTCGATTTTGAACTCGTTTTGACCCAATCGGTCATTGACCTCTAGAGGTCACCAAAGTTAAGGTTATAAACCTGAACCTAACCTAGAGGATAAACGCCGCTGAGAAAAAAACACTCCCAAACACCAAGTTACTCGAATTTGTCATTTATTATGTAAATTTCAAGAGACTTTCACCCAGTAGAAACAAAAATTTAATAAAAAATACAGATTTGACCTTCACATATTTGACCTTAACGTTTGGTGACCTCTAGAGGTCAAACTGGAGCGGATTTTATCAAACTGAGCTCAAAACTGAATTCGGTGACGTTTTTCTAAATTAATATGCAAATTTGTATCGAAATCGAATTGGCGTAACTTTCTCCGTGTATTCTTCCTCTTTTTCAATATGCAACATTCCTTGGACTTATTTACAACATGTACAATTTTATGTATGCTAATAACTGTTAACTGATGCAATGTAAGAATGAAGCAGAATCCTTGTTTCAATTTTTTTAAATTCAACCTTTTTTAAAACTTTTAAAATTTCGAAACTTTTTTTTTCAAACTAAAACGTTTTTTTTTTAAATAAGGACGACTTGTGTACAAATAACCTTTCCAAGTGAAAGTCGGCTAAATGTCAGGTGAGGTGAAAGTCACTCTCTAAACCAGACGCTCAATCTTCCTCATTCCGTTGGAAATCCTTGAACGCTACTTTCTCCGACGCTGCTAAGATCGCTTGGAAAGGCATTATTCCTCCATTTGAAAATTGGAATTAGGTTTGATGGCTCCGGGAGCGCTGGAAGCGGAAGTAAGAGAGTTAAAGGAAGCATTGTTCCGGAATAAAGTGAAAGCCTCGAATCAACCGATGAATAATTCTAAACTCTCTCACTTTCTCCAGCAGAATATGTCACCCGCAAAATGGAATGCAAAACGAAATTTCGATCGGAAAAATTCCGCTGCAGAAGGAAAGAGTCAGTGAAGGGAGGAGAAAGCCGCCTTTGGAATTTTTGCATTGACTCATTCCCCATCCCCTGCACGTTGAGGAAATACGTTCATGTCATCGATTTTATCTTCATCTCTCAGCCCCCAAAAAATGAGGATGAGAAAAGCACTTTGTTATGTAATAACTTCCTTCTGGAAGAGAGTAGTACAGAGCCTTTCAAAAGTAACGGAAAATCTGGAAATGTGAAGCAAAACGTAGCTCAAAAACGAAGCTTTGGTGAGCGAAATTAAAAATACTGCGAGTGTAGCCCAGGCGAGTGAAAGTTGCCTGAAAGTGAAAGTTTTTATAATTTCGACTTGGGTTCTATTCTCGGCGTCTTTTTTTGTAACAATGAAATTTCGTCTGAAACGCTTCGCTGAAAACGCTTTGCATTATTTATAGCCTTATTTTCTTCGATAGGTACTCCCAGAGCGACCCTTAATACGCATAACAGCATGTCACATTTAGGGATACGAAAATTCCTCTCTCGATAACAAATAGCCAATAACCTTGCGAGACAAGTGAAATTTAGTAGATATTCTTCTGTTCTATTTTAATATCTGTTCAAAACGATCAATTTTAAAAAAAGAAGAGTTTCTGAAAATTTGTGGGTGTATTTCCAGCAAAAACAAAAAAAGTGCTTCAAAGACACAATTTCCTTTAGAAATGCGCTGCTATTCAAGTGAAAGTAAAAAATTTTCAAATTTTTTTTTTTAAAATTACATTTAAAAATTTTCAGAAAAAGGCTAAAATGCTTTCTACTAGCAAGCGTAGATCTTAATAGTAAATAATCTCAAAGCTTAAGCTTTTCTTAATTTTACTTTTAATAAAAGCTTCTTGCGGGATTAGTCTCACTAATCTAAAAATTACTCCTACTTTCTTTCACCTCGACTTTCACTAATACTTCAAAAAAAATTCTTTAAGAATCTTTTAATCTAATAACTACAGGAAGCTTAAAATTCAACTTTAATTTTTAATTTTATAATTGTGTTTCTTGACTTAAATAGAGAGAAGAAATTTTTGAATTTAAAATTAAGCTCTACAAACAATTACTTTTACTTCTAGAAGCGGCGGGATTGATATGCTTTTGTTCCAGCATTCAGTAACTTGAATAACTTGAAGTGGTAAATTTTAAGTTTAAGTTAAGTTTTTTAAGTTAAGTTTTTTTAAGTTAAGTTTTTTAAGTTAAGTTTTAAAGGATTAATAAAGTTAACTTTAAAAAGCGTTAACTTGCTTAAAATTTAAATTCTAAGAAATTTTTTTTTAAGAAATTGGCATTCACACAGAAGAGAAAGTTTTTTTACTGGTCGATTTCCCTATTTCAACCTTCAAAGGCTAGGGGCTCTTTAACTTTTGAAAGTCGAAACTTTCCTTTTGGGAATCGACTAATAAGGAAAAAAAAGAATTCCAGGAATTTCCTGGAAATGGAGTTATGTTATAACGAGTGACAAACATTTGGAGAAATGTCCGGAGGGCTGGTGAAAGTTGTAAAAGTTTACAAAAGCATTCCGTAAGATTCCTTCCTTAATAATCTTCTTTTTGAAGCGCAAGCAGCAGTGACGCTAACGCTGCGAGAGATATTCAATCTTCGAGATGAGCCTTAGCTGAAGCGTTCGTGAAGATGCGATTAAAAAAAGAAAGTTTCATTAAAAAAGTCTCTGACTGACTGACGGCACTTTCTCCGCTTTCTCCAACAGTCGACTTTAAATTAAGAAAGGAAGATGGAAAAATCTCATCACATTCCTTTTGAAGCACTCCTTCATCATCAAGATTTACTAAAAAAAAAGCATATTTTATGCCTTTCTAACTTTCTCCACTCATTTCTCTCCTAGCACTCATCTCACTTTCTCCAAGATTATTAATATCCTAATATTTAACTCTGAATTAAATTCTCTTTCTCACTGATGAGAACTTAATAAATGCATCATATTAGAATTTAGAACAAGAATGTAATCTCATAAATATTGATCTCAGCAGTTCTATTATGCTTAAATGTTTTAGAAATTTTTAATTTAGAAAAAAGTTTTTTTTTCAAAATCGAATATAGAGAAGTGTCACGCGTTTGGAGTTTGCAAACGAACATTAGCGAAAAACGATTTGCTGGAATGAGCTGCAAATTTTGTCTGCAGCGATTTTTTTAGCCGATTGAACGCAGCGCTGTCGCATGGCATGTAATGTGTCACTTTAGTGTCAACACATGTCCATCCTAGTGTCATGTCAGCGTGTCTTTTTCGCCTAATGATGGACAAAACGCTTAGAATAATGCTCTCTAGCAGTTGTCTCATATTTCTATTTGCATTACAATTTGAAAATCTAGTGAATTTTCTAGTGCATTTGAAAATTTGTTCTAATTTACTAATTATTTAAATTATTTAAATAACCAAACTTTCTCTTTTTATTTTTCCTCACTACGCCTATGAAATAGCTCATGCAAAGGTTAGGTTTAGACTCGATTCTTACAGATTTTATATTTACACCCTTCCACAAGAATCTCAGTTTCACAGAAGCAATCTTTGACATTTGTTAATTTTAATCATTATGTTAGTAAATTGCAGCCATAATTAATTTACTTTCACTTTTAAGGTTATTTCGCTGCTTTAACAATCACCCTTACACAAAAACGCAAAAACTTGACAACTTCTGCTTAATTAACATTAAATTTTAAAAAAATTACCTCATGAAAAAAAAACAACAAATTTGAATCAATTTTCTCAGCTTTATAGAAATCACTGGATGCTTAATTGCTGCTTTTGAATTTAAATTTTTTCGAGCGTAAATGGTTTTAATAGTAAAGCATTAGGAGATAGTTTGAAATTTAGGAAATGCGAGTGATGATAATTGGAGCCGTAGAAAATGGACATAGGAGCTATTGTGGGAGAACTTTGGAAAGTGGAGAAAGTCGGTGAATTAATAGAAAATGACTCGCTAATAGAAACATAAAGGAAGGAAAAGACATTAAGGAGGGAACAGCTGGAGAAAGTTTAATTTCCCACCAAATTCCGACGAGAGAAAGTATGTAATTAGAAAAGTCCAAGAGACATCTCCCTCTGTATTTCCAGAGGCCCCACCGTCATGGACAAGCCTTTCACTTTCACTGGATTTTGATGATTTCAATAGAACCCACCACCAAACCAACTTTCCCTGACCCACTTCTAATGAGCCTCCTAAATTTAGAGGACCCCTTCCTAGCAACAGTTCAAAGCGTTTCCACCACCACTTCAGTTTCTCTGCACAACTTTCTCCTCCTGCAACCACTCTGCAAAACAGGACTCCACTGCTAACTAGAGGAGAAAGCACAGGAGAGGGAAAACCGCAAATGGCAAAAGTTCAAAATTAGAGTGCGAGTGGCCCATTGAAGTAAATTAGGAAAAGGTTCCCTGGAGTAGAGCTGTTACAATGCATTTATTATTACATAAGACAACACTAATTGTAGTCAAATATTTACACTAATCATTCACAAATAAACGCCCTGTCACTTCAACCCTCCCAAATCAACCCTCAATTCACTTGGAAATGTGTAAAATTAGCAAATTGGAGCCTTTTCTCCCACTTTCTCCCACCACAGCACAATTTTATCCAACTCACAACTTTCACCATACAAAACTTGCTTTCCTTTTCAAAAAAAGCGTTTTTCAAAATTGGAAAAATCGGTTCCAGAAAATTGAACCGAAATTTCAGTTCGTTGAAGAAAAAAAATTGAATGATCATTTACGACATGATAGCATTGAACACAAAGAAAAAAAAATCTTGCAGTGTGTTATATTCATAAAGAAATGAAAATAGAAAATACATATTGAAGGCGCCAAACCCAAAAATTTGGAAAAATGAATGGAGAAAGCAATCACCACCATTTTCATGATACGGGTTGAAAACGCGTTTTATGCGTTAAATCCTAATAATTCAGATAATTTTCTCAAGTTCAATATTGACATAAAAATTGTGGAGAACTCATTGAAGCGTATTATTCAAAAGCTCTATTAATGAGCTTGAATAACGCAAGTGCTTCTGAATGCAAAGCTGAAGATTATGGGAAAAGGAGGTTTAAAAGGAGTTTTCTTCTCAAAATTTTGATTTTACACTTAAAAATTTTGATTTGAGACTTAAAATTTTGATTTGAGACTAAAATCATATTGGAAAGTGAGGGCTATTAAGGTGGTGCGTTATCACGAAGGAGCTTTTTGGTTAATAAGAGAGTGAAAGCGGATGTTTGCTTTGCGATGGCAAAGCCTCATCGATATTTGCAGACTAGGGCTGAATGATTTAATGAAGAAAAAGAGAAAAGCGTTTCTTGCGAAAGGAGATGATGTTGACTTTGAGTCTGGATTAAAAGCTCCAGTGCAAACACTACCTCATACTTTCTTTTTTCCTGGAGCAGACTTTCTCCAACTGGAGAACTTCAAGCAATTCAAGCAAAAGTGAAAGTAGAAAGTGGTTACACTTCTCCACACTTTAGAAGGAACCAAAATTGAATTTTTATTAGAGATTGGAAGAAAATAAAAAGAGAAAAGCCACTTGGGACTTTCACCACCATTATCTCCTTATACCCTCATTTTCAAAAAAACCCAAAATTTTCTCTTTTACTTTCTCTCTAAATTCCCGTGGCGCACATTTCCACATATTTACGCGCTGCAACGCTGGATCGCTGAAAGTCGAAAGTGGAGCTTTTTTTTCACTTGATCATTCTGCCCTGACTCCCACAAATTACGTGGACCGTTATATAACCTCGAGCGATCGATTCTCGCTGACTATGCATAAGCTTCCTTAAACATAAAATTTGAGGAAAATTCTAAATCCGGAAATTACTCTCCTGTTCAAGAGGGATCCACTTGCGTCTCGTGCTTTTTAAAGCGATTTATTTTTGTCTCACCAATTGTTACGCAGGAAAAAAAACTTCCTGGAGAGTGAATTGTGCGAATTTTTATGCACAAGATGCTTTCTTTAAGTTTCAGTAGTAATTTCCCTTTGCTGTCATTCACAGCAGCATCCTAGGCTCAAAAGTCACAAAAGAAAAAAAGAGAAAGGCGGAAGTGGCGCTACTTAAAAGCGGCTTTAAAAGTTTTTCTCTCGGATTTTTTTCTCCCTGCATTTTGAGACTTTTTTTTTGTGGAGGATTTGGAATTTTGTGTTTAAGTTTCGGTGTGCTTTCACTTTTGGAGAAAGCAAAATGAACTGCCGGTTGATTGGAGAGTTGAGGATTGAGTGCGTCAGTGAGGGAGAAAGGCGTTAAAGTAGTAATCTAAAGGAAGTTAAGTTAAACGGAAGAATCCTCCACTTTCTCTTTCTCTGCTTTCTCTTTTTTTTACTGCTCTCTAGTTTACTAAAGTTGCTTTTAAATGGTAAACTTTTCTTTTTCCAAATTCACCACATACTTCTAACCACTTTCCCTCCTAGTCAATTTCCTTTTTTGAGAGGAGAAAGTACCCTCTGTTTTTGCTAGTGTAGGGCTCCTAACCACCGTCTGCTGTCCCAACGGACACCCGAAAAACTTTCTCCAAGCTACAGAGAAAGCTCTAAAGTTAATGATGTGATTGATTACAAAATCCAAGAGGGGGATTTTAGGAAAGGAGGGGTTTTCCGGTTTTGTTAATTGGATTCTATTCCCTAAGATCGTGTGCAAATAACTTATTACTTTCTCCCTGGCTTTCTCTTTTTCACTTTCTCTGGATTTTTGACCTTTTCAAGCTAAATGAGAAACCTTTTCTCTTTCAAATCCAGATTTTCGGTGAAAGCAGCCGCTCTTGTCTTACATGCGAAAACTCAAGTTTCTATTCTTGAAATGCCGGGTTTTTTTCTAGCTAACTTGTTGAGTTCCTTTCTCTTTGCAGAGCGTTGTGGGAAATTTTCATCTACTACTGGATTAGTCTCAGCGATTTTTTTTCGGGAGTAAAAATGTTGCCAGCGATTTTTCGGAAGTCAAGAATGTTGCGCTGGGGCTTAAGTTGCCGAGGCTGGAGACGGAAGGAGGGAATTTTGAGAAGAATAAAAGTACGGGACTTTGATCCCTCCGCCGTTTCCGCCGCCGTGAACGGTGCATCACGGCGCAACGGTTTTCCGCCACCTTCGAACCTTTGCCTTCCCTCTAAAAATGTGGAGGCACTTACAGCCTCTCCTCCGCACATTCGTCTTCATTTTGAAAAGTAAAATGGGTATCAGGAGAAAAGCGGAAATGTGCTTTCCCTTTTCACTCTCCGCTCCCTTAACTTCCTGAGGATGATGCGAAAAGTAGGGAAAATGGAGAAAAAAAACCGCCGCGGCGTAACTTGGCTGCAAAATCTTCCTAAACGCTTCGACGCGGTGGTTCAAGATGCGACAATTCCTAGACCACGCCCACATTTTCTAAAAAGAGCCAATTAGCCAACTGTAGCTAAAAAAACTAATTGAGCCGCAGATCATAAACTTGTGTGGGTTGATTTTCCTGTGCAAAATCGACTTTCTCCTACTCAAGGTAAAAAACCGCAAGTGGTGAAAGCAAGTCAAAAATTAGCAGTTTTCACAAAAGTCTTCTTTTTTTTTTGGTTTAGGAGGTACTTGAGACATGGCTGATAGAAAGTGACTCAATGAAAAAAAAATGAATGAAAAAAACGTAAAATTACTCAATGAAATTAGTGCTTTTTTGAACTTTTGAAGTTTTTTTTTGAAGTTTGAGGCTTTAGTAGAGTGTAAGAGGTTTAAATTGAGAAATGATGTTTTACGGTATACTTTTGTTCGAATGCCGCAAAATGAAATGTTTTTTTTTCTTCTTCTTCAAAGTGGAAAATAAAGACGACTTATTACATCCGCAGGAAATCCTTAATTGATTCTCGTTTTTGTTTGCTAAACAAACTCCCACTGGATTCTGAGCTAATAATTTATGGTGAGGCTTTTTGTTTGTCTATAAATAAAGCAAAAAAGCCTGGAGAAAGTTCCCTTTCACTTCATTCAAACGAGGTGAGCAATACTTTGAGTGAAGTAACAATAATATTGTCGAGACTTTGGTGCGTTGACGTTTTATAAATAGCATTTTGAAAATCGAATTACAGACGGCACATGCGCGTCGTCGAAGTTCAATTGAATTTTTGAAGGTTTTTGAAATGTCTTGAAATTGGATTCAAATGCGTCAACAATCTTAGAATAACCCTTTACACAACCCACCACTTGTTATTTAAGAGTTTTGAAAACACGCAGTTTTGAAAACTTCGTTGATATTACGAAAACTTTTGTTTTGAAAACTGGGCGAAATTATAAACTCTTCCTATACTCCATCAAAGGTACTTATTTGATATTTAAACTTGATTTGCGTGAGACGCTGTTTTTTTATGAGCAGAACGCTTTATTAATTGCGTTAAAGCTCATTTCTCTGAAAATATGAACAGGGTAAATTTTAACTTTTCTAAATTTTTTTTCTATATTCTATTTTACATAAACATAAAAGATAAGTTTTTTTTTCTAAAATCGATTCTGATTGTGCGGAGTTTTCCTCTTTTAAACACGATTTTCTTAAAATTCTGAAATTACAGAGAAAAAATATGAAGCCAGTTTAGAAAATTGAGCTAAAGAGAAAGTTGATCCGGAGAAAATTGAACTAAAGAGAAAGTTGATCAAGAGAAAATTGTGAAACCAGATGATTGAATGATTGAAGATTGCTTACGCAATTTTTCGAAGAATCAAGGAAGAATTTTGGAGTGAAAGTGGTTCCTAAAAATGAAAAATTCAGCTATTTTAGTCCCGTTGTGACCATTGTTGAGGCGGTGGCTGTCTCCAGCTCTCATCTGAGTCACCACTGAAAATAACAGATCAATTTCAATTCAAAAGCGATTTGCAAATGGAAGCTTGGATTCATTTCGAATTCCTTTAATTTTCCAAGTGGATATGAAAGCACAACCCGTTTTGTCCACCACATAAAAGCCTTTGCTTTCTCCTCAAATTCAATTAACCCACCACAACTTTCTATTTGCCATTTGTTGTCCTTTTGTACGCCCAACTTTCTCCTGATCTCTCAAAATTGTCAAAATAGAACGTAAACAGAATGGCAGAGACCTTTTCCATTTCCAATTTCCGAGTTCAAAAGGGGAAAAGCTTACATAAAAATGTTCAAGTGGAATTGGAAAGTGAGATCAGTTTTTGTGATGGATTTGTTCTAAACTTTCTCTTTTTCGGTTCAAATGGCGTGTGGAGCTTCCGCTGAGGGTAAATCCTAAATAGAGAATGCCTAGAGAGCATGGTTGTTTTAAATTCTCATTACTTTTTCATTGCCTATGTTAGTTTTTAAGGGAAAGCTTTTCCCCGTTTTTGAACTTCAAGGAGTGAACTTTCTCCAAGTACTTTGAGTAGTATGAGGGACCCTACTTTCTCCACAGAACATCCTCGCTCCCCTACATAATGCATGAGTAGATGAATACACAAGTTCAATTTGTCATCGTGGCAGGCTCAAAACAAGGGAAACACTTTCACTCTCGTCGAGAGAAAGGAGAACGTGCTGGGGAAAGCTGATGCATTTATTATTACGGAAGCCTTGATTATTATTTCGAACCCCCCTCTTTCTTTTTTGAAAAATGGAGCAAGGCCTCCTCGTGTAAGAGAGATCCAGAACTAAAAAAAGAGTGGTGAAAGTGGTGAAAGTAGTTTTGAAACGGCTTGATGGCTAGTTTTGAAAATAATGAACATTTGGTGGCTGAAAATGTTGGTTGGGTGAAAGTTCCACAGTTTATGTTAAAGAGAAAGCATTTTTTTGAACAGCGTAATTTATCATGGCGATTCACTTTTGCAACGGAGAATTTCATTGATTCTTGGTGTTTTGGAAAGTTCAAAAACTTTCTCTTCAAAAAAGAAGCGGGAGAAAATTGGAGTTGATGAAGGGACTTAATAATGCATGAAATAGAAATATTTTTTCGGAGTGTTGCAGAGTCAGGACTTTCTCCTGCTGAACAAATTCACTCTCGCTCCATTTCCCACACTTTCTCCTTTCCCTGCCTGTCCAATACGCCATTCTTGTTACGATACAATTTTTGTAAGGAGGAAAATTACTTTCTCTTTTTCTAAGAGAAAGCTATCGATAATTTATGAGATTACGTTTCCTTTACCTCTTCCTAGCTTGATTCCTTGGATCTCCACGGAAGTCTCGAAAGTCGGCGGAAACGCCTGAAAAGGAGCAAAAGATCCATTAATTGCTAATTAGGGAGAAGGACTTTCACTTCTCTAAATGCGCGTTAACGGCTCAAATAAAAAGAGACAAGTTGGGTGAAAGTAGGGGTGAAAGTAGTTAAGCCCCTTTTTGGTTTAGCCGAAAAAAAAACGTACGTCGAGGTGGGTTGGGATTGATTGTCCGTAGGGAATCTGTTCGTTCAAATTGAGTGCGACGATCAAATCCAATTTCTCGGGGGTTCCAAGCAGAATTTCTCCGATTTCTCATCATGGAAGGATCAAATCCATCAGGTATTTCAGGTAATTGACGTCCCAGGGTGTCTGGAACGCGTTGAAATGCCACGGAACCTAAAACAGAGAGAAAAAAAGAGAAAGTAAAAAAAAGAGAAAGTAAAAAAGAGAAAGTTTTCACAAGTTCAACCTAACGCCTGGATCCTCTGCTGAAGCACGGCATTTTTGATTTGCCTGTCAAAATTCCGTTCTGAAAGCGTGAGAATTGGGGAAACGTTAACAAATTGCTGAGCTAATGCAATTAGAAGGATCCTTAATCAGTAAAGTGCATTAGTTATGCTTGAAAATTTGAAAAAAAGAGAAAGTCCTTTTGTCCCCCCCCCTCTCAATTTTCGCTAGCTCATGAGAAAGACTTTCTCTTTTTGTCGTCAAAAGGGAGAAAGCATTTTTGGAGACCCAACTTCCAACTTTTCCAACTTCACGGTCTCCTGCTAATTAGAACCGCTGTAAAGACCTAACTAACCTAATTAATGTTCCCGAAAATCTCTACACTTCACCTCCACCAAAGGGCTTCGAAAAGGGCTGCTGTAATGGGAAGGGAACACGATTAAGGCTCCTTTTGCAGGGCTCCTGCGGAAGCCCTTCGAATTTCTTCTGCTCAATCTTCACTGTGGTACTTTCAAATAAGATGCCAATTTCGAAAATGAATTTAGGACGAGGAAGGCCTAGAAGTAATTAAAGGATTTTGGGACTGGAAGTTATCAAAAATTATTGGTCCTTGAGCCCTCATAAATGTCAGACTTTCTTTTTTCTACTTTCTCTTTTTGCAAGGTAGGGAGAAAGTTGGCACGTACTTCGTCTGCTGCGGTTGATAATTTCTTCGACGGCCACGGCGAAGGAGCCCCTCCGCGAAGGCGGGAGGGAACGAGGCATTTGCGGTGTGGAGGGAAGGCTTCCTCGTTCGCCCTGCATGTCGTCGACGCCGATGGCGACGCGGTCGGACTGAGCACTGCCGCGGCGTGACGTAGGAGCGGAGCGACACGTGAGAACCACTCCGGGCGGCCCAAGGGTCCCAAGGACCTCCCAGGCCACTTCAGGGCGCAGAAGGGACGAGGCACAAGGACTACTCTGCCCACTACTGTCGTCTTGTTCTTCTGAAACAAAAGTGGCAACATTAGCAATTGTAAATTTACATAAATTAACAGTTAATTTAACTCTTTAACTGTAAATTAATTAACTGTTCACTTAACAATTAAAGCATGAATAGAATCAACGCAAAATTTTCGCTACATTCTAAAGAAAAAACGAATCTTCAAACATTTTTTAAATTCAAATTTCATTTTTTTCAAATAACTTTGAATTGTACTTCAACCTGTAGTTAGTTGTACAAGTAGATTAATTGAATCATGTTTAGCAATTGCTTAACTAAATTCTAATTATGCTTTCAACACTATAACGTAACGAATTAACTGATTTCCAAAAGAAAAAAAGAGAAAGTCAAATTTTATCAAAATCAAAATCCGGAGAGAACAAATCGAAACCGTTTGTACTGAAAGGGTAACAGTAAATGCTCTACCTCATGGTCATTTGCTAACAGTAAGATTTGAGGGTTTCGTAATGTTGCTTCAGATGCTTTCTCTTTTTTACGATTTAATTAATTATTTGTTAAATCGCTGATTTATAGTACTTGTTACTCAAAATGAAACGCTCAGGAATTTTGTCGACAATTTTGCCACACACGAAGCTGCATTTCATGAGCAGCTGTTTTACTTTTATCATCTAAGCGCGGCCGCCTTAAGGTAAAATAGTGAAATTAGGCAGTAATTAATGAGAGTGAGCCACGGCTGCACATATGTTCTTTTAATCTTTACCGCCTACTTTCCCTAAAAGGACGCGTCGACAAATTGCGAGGAAACATGCGAGTGGAATTAAGTCCAATTAATTTGCAGCGGATCCTTACCAGACTGCGACTGAGAGCCAGCTGCCAGTCCGCGCATGCGCAGTCTCCGCGCCAGCTCCCGTGCACTTGGCGTCGTCGTCCCGGGGGCACTGCTCATGATCTGCGAAATGGATCCGCGGTGCGACGAGGTGCCCTTACTGGAGAAGGGGAACCACACAGGCCGATCGTCCAGGGACACGCGTCCCATGTCCACGTGACACTCACCCAGGAAGTCAGCTCCGCGCTGGAGCTCCATAATGAGCCAGGAGTCGAAGAGGTCTTCGGGGGAAACCTTGGTGAAGAGGGTGCACTGATTCCAGCGAGTCGTCGCTACCTTTTCGCCGCTGGAGATGTAAAAAAAGGGCAAAAAAAGGTAAAAAAAGGTCAAGAAAAAGGTCAGCAGAGCAGAATTACGCTTAATTGGGACTCTGTTGGGAAAAAGGGGACTTACATGCGGAGCGTGATGATAATGTCATTAAGGTCAAGCGTCGAGCTGTCTTCTTGGCCGAATGCAATGTTGACGACAGCGATTTCCAGCGTATTGTGAATCTCATCATTGAACAGTCGGAGTTGAATCCTTCCTTCACCCTAAGAAAATTATTAAAAAAAAACGCTTACTTTTACGCTAAAGAAAATTTTTTAAAAAAAGTAGAGAAAGTTGCTACACAAAG
Source organism: Bilobella aurantiaca (assembly GCA_021029175.1). NCBI lineage: Eukaryota > Metazoa > Arthropoda > Collembola > Poduromorpha > Neanuridae > Bilobella > Bilobella aurantiaca. The sequence goes on along the minus strand of VYYI01000253.1, from coordinate 21,654 downwards.
GAGAAAGGAGAATTGCGAAATCGTGATTTTTTTTTTCAAAAAGTACTACAAAATTACTTTGATGTCGTGAAAAAGTGTGCATTGTGAAAGATCGTGAATTTTCAAAATTGTGAATTGTGAAGAAATGTATAAAATGCACTACTTGATTGTTTTGTTCTGATTGATTGCTCTTGTTTTGGTTTAACATTTTTTTTTAGTTTTTTTTTAATGGTGTACGAATTTATGTCTGGAATCGCTGCAAATACGACTATTTTGTTTATTGTTCTGAATTAGGAAATTGTTGAGAAGCCATGCATGAACTTTGGTGAAAGTTTGATTCAAACTTTTTTACTTATTGATCCAGGTTGAATTTCAAAATAGACTTCAATCAGGAGTAAATTTACCCCACATAAATTTACACCATATTTTGCACCGCCCACGTTTATTATTAGGGAGAAAGTAGAGCCGATCCAATTTTGTTTTCGAACCCCATTCAAACTAATAATGCGAAACGAGAAATAAAATATGGTTCTCGTGTTTCCATCCGAAAAAAAAAACGGTAGTGAAAGGAGAAAGTCATCTTAGCCTTAGCTTCTTCGCAAGATCGTAATCCAGTGGGGGATTTTCATTCAATTTTTCTAAACACTGCTTTCACCAAATTTTACTCCACAACTTTCTCCTCCCGGTGAAAGCTGCCGTAAGGGAACTTTCTCTTGCCTCAAAAATTTCACCCTCTTCAAGCATTTCCCAACGTCTAACCTTTAATGCTCCTGTACTTACTGGAAGACGAGGTAATCTTCGACGGTTCGTGGGCGAGGAGGGACACGCGGAGCTATCGGGTCTGTCGCCTAAAAATTCAAAAGAGAAAGTATTTCATAAAAAAAACTTCAAAAAATAGCAAAAAAGTGAAAAAAAAAACATTCACAAAAAATTATAACTAACCACCAGAGAAAATCATTTTCAAATTGAATGAATCTAAAAAGAGCTTTTTCAAAACGTGCGCTACATTTGAATTGTACGGAAAAGCTATGTAAAAATAGCTATGTCAAAATTGCTTTTTCAAAGTGAAAGCACAGTTTAGATTTGACTTTCACTCAAGCAAAAGTCGCCATTGAACCTGGCCCTCTCATTTTTCTTTAGAAGTTTTTCAAAGAAAAAAAAACGCAGCCTCGGGGCTCCGTTTACACAAATGCTCTTCTGTAGTCGCTCTGTCGCATATCATTTTCGTTTTAAAATTATTTACTTTCTCTCTAAGTTGGTGAAAGTACTTTTTAAAAAAAAAGAGAAAGTTCCTACCTGTATTGAGTCCTAATGAGTCTGCTTCAGTTGACGCAGGACCTGCTTCCTCCCAGTCATTTGACGTCGTCGCTTCGTTTTCCGGTACGGCCGACGAGATCAAAGCGTCACTTCAGAAACGGAAGAAAAGAGAAAGCGTAGGAGGCATTATTAGTGGAGAAAGCAGAAAAGGAAATTCGACTCGAATTCATTAGCTTTAGTTTAGTTTCAATTTCAACTTCATTTACAAAACACTCTTGAAACAAAAATCTGAGCGTAGCTTTCTCCACTTTCTCTTATTGAACCCCCTCAAAATAGAAAGTGGACTGAGTGAAAGAAAAACAAAACAAATTAAAAATTTGATGAAAGATAAGAAAATAATAGGGGTTCTTGGCAGAGGAGAAAGTAAAGAGAAAAAAAACTTTCTCTTTTGCTCGAAAGATTGTCTTTCACCTCTCCAACTCGCAACCTCCTATGTAATCAAATTTTCAAAAAAAAAAAGTTTTTGCTCTTTTTCAAAATCCTAAACTTTTTGAGACCTAACCAAAATGTTCTAAAAAAATCAATGATGTCTGATTGCCAAGTTTTTGGAGCAAAATTTTTATTAAAGAAAGCATTAATAAGGAACCACTAGTTCTTCAAGGTACAGAACATGGTTTTTTTTTGGTGAAAATTTTTTCCTTGAATATGAAAAGGGAGCCATTATGCAAATCAGACTGTTGCCGGGAGTAAGAAAATTCATTTAGTTTTGCTCTATGAGCTTTCTCCTTGGCACTTTCTCCGAAAAACGGGGATTAACATTCTAATTCCCTTACATTAACGCTCCTCACGTTAGTTTGCGTCCGTAAAACTTTATTAAGGGTCCCGCGACGCCCTTTTTTTTTCTTGAAAATGAAAAAGTTTTTGTGCTGATAAAAACCCGTTAAAAGGATCCATTAGAACGGTAATGCACAAGATAGGTCAAATAAGGTCGAAGGTCACTTTCTCTCGTGACCTTGTACGGGAAAACTTTTTCAGCCTAAGTTCGTTTCCGCCAAAAGGGCCCACTTTCTCTTCTTAAGGGCCCTAATTGGCTTTCTTGTTGGAGGAGAAAGCAGGAGAAAGTGGAATTTACCTGTCGTAGGATGCAATCGTTAGTTCAACAGAGTCACCCGAGGCATCCATGACTTTGCAAGTATCTTCAAAGGTAAGATTTGTCAGTCGAATCCCATTCCAAGAGAGAACCACGTCACCCCGTCGAATCCCTGCAAAGTCAGCGCCGCTCCCTGACGTCACGCGGGCTACACGAGCCCTTAAGTGCCCAGGGCTCCCTTGACTCGAGCTGCAACCTCCGACAACCCGAATTCCAAATCCTCTGGCTACGTTTGGAAATCCAAAGAAAGTCGTTAGCTTAAAAAAATTGGTAGCAGGTCAATACCAAGAAGTACAAAACCGAGAAACCTAAACCGAGAATTCCAAAACCGAGAAACGGAATCCGGCTTAGATATTCTCGGTTTTGGTTTCCTCGGTATTGACATGCAACCAAAAAATTAAAGGATACTGATTTTGGACCCCTTACTTTGGTACCCTCGATCTTGGGGGTCCCTTCGGAGCCGGACGACCCTTGTCCGCAGCTCTGACCCTTCGGTTTGTGCTTGACCTTTATTATTGTCTTTGGCAGAATTGGAGTCAACGTCATCGATTACGATTTTAATGGCCTCTCCATCGGCCGAAGAGCCCTGTCGCTTGATCACGGGGGGCTCGAAGGGCTTCTTTGGCTCTGGAGCATTGTCTGATGCGTCAAGGGACGTGCAGGACCGCGGCGGTGCTGTATTTGACTTCGGAGTCGAATTTGTTCTAAAAAAAAGGTTCAAAACGTATGAATTGGTGAAAAAATTGCGATTTTTGCGAAACTTGTGATGAAAGTGGGAGAAAGTTTTTTTTTTTAATTGGAGAAAGCAGAAATCAAAAGAAGAGGAGCAACGTAATGACTGATTCTCATTCCACATTTTCAATTGAAGGGAACATTGATATGATCATGAAAAAATTGGGGTTAGGAAAAACGTGGAATTGAAAGAAGATGAAAAAGAGAAAGGTCCTTCTCTTTTTGCAACTTTCTCTTTTTCTTTGAATTATGGGATTCTGCACATGTGATGAGTTGACAAAGGGAAAGTAGGATGGTAATAGAGAAAAGGGAGTCATTAGACGCAGCTCAATAACTTTTCATTAAGTTATTTAATCTTTTAAGAATCTCTCCTCAGCTTCCCACGAATTTATAAATAATCCTCCTATCACTCTACTTAACAACTTTCTCCGGCCCTTATGAATATTCAACAGGGGAGAGAAAAGGGACGGCAGAGAGCCCTTCCCCACAAATCTTCCGCCTGACAAAAGGGAATTTGAATTTGACCAGCGTAATCTGACCTAAAAGAACCAGAGAAGCATGTCATTGGCTTAGGCGTAAATATATTCAATTCCAAAGTAATTACTTTCACCACAAGTGACAGAAAATTTTGAAAATAAGAGGCCATTTTGAAATTCGCCAACTTTCTCCTGCTTTCTAATCAAGAGAAAATCGCTTTGAATAATCATTTTCATCTCTCAAATTCTATTATACATTCTCAAAACGACTCAAAGATCCTTAGTTGTAGTTGGCGGTGTTGGGCTGGTGGTTTAGAGTGTCTTCTTCACTAGAAAGCCTAAGAACGGGGGTTCGAATCCCCAGATCAGCTACAGAATTCGCTATCTTGCTTTCCCTTTTAAAGAATTGCCTTTGCCTCTGACTATGTATGGTCGTATCTCTGTGATTAGACTATATTTGAGAGGATATGGTAATTTTACGAGTGGTTTCCCAATAGCCTTGTGAGAATTCAGAAGACTATCCTCATTTGCATACATACATGCTAATGGATCCTTTCCTTACATAATCCCTACCCACTCCCTTCACTTGTTGACCAGCCTTTTGGCGGGAATGTCAAAATAACGCTCCTTTACCTTAAAAATTGTAATTTTGAAGAAAAAATATGGCCAAACCAAATTATTACATTTTGAGATTGAATTATTGCATTGAATCTTTCTCTCTGATTTTGCCGCCGTAAATTTTAAACTTATCTGGTTCCATTTTCCCAGGTAAAATGTGACGGCTCACTTTTTTTTTCAGTGTAACAATAACTGTCAAGCGTTACTGCGGCATGGTGGCTCTCATGGAGCCATCAAGTGGATCTATGATGTCAATTACGATTTGGACTCTTTCATTCCATTTTTATCTCTTCGAACAACTTTCTCCGAAATGATAACGTCAATCTGGAGAAAGCATTTGGAGAAAGTTATGACGAAAGAATGTGTCTCTGAAATGAGGTTCTGGGAGAAAGATAAGGGACGGCTGACATGGAGGAGAAAGCGATGACATCGAAAAGAGAAAGCATAACAAGTAAAAAAGAGAAAGCATGGACAAGTGTTGCTTCCTTACATTTGTACTGATCGGCGTCGCATGTCACTCTTAATGGCCAAATTGGAAGCGTCCGAGATCCCACCGGTGACATTCTTTACGCCTCCGCCCTGTCCCGCCCCGCCGCCGCTCGAGTCCCGCCCACTCCCCGCCGCTGAGACGGAAGATGACGAATTGGAACTGCCGCCGCCGTGGGCATGGTGCTTGGAGTGCTGTTTCTCACCGCCGTGCCGACCACCACCGCCACTACCGCTTTCAAGATTGTGCTTCTCTGGTGGTGGGGCCGAGCCACCACTCGTTGTGGTGGTGGAGGACAGGGAACTCGAGATGCTGTTATTATTCAAATTGAGTACATTGGGATCAATGGAGCGGAGATCACAGGAGGCTCGGCGACCCCGATTGTTTCCTGGAAGATTAAGGGTCCCCTCACTCGCACCGCGCTCGTAGGAACGCTGCCGCTTGACCTGTCCCTGCTTGGTCCGACTACTGGACACCTTGTCACCGCTCTTCGACTCACCGTGTCCAGGAGCCTTATTGGAAAGGAGTAATTGGTCTTTGCTGATTGGTGGGGTATTGGAAGAATCCGTTTCTTTTTTCATAAGTTCGTTACTACTCCGAGCCTTGGCCTTGTCCGCTCCAGGGCCCACCCCAAGGGAGTTTCCGATGTCGTGCTGTGACGTGGCGGCAGAAATCGTTTGAGCCTGGAACTTGGCGATATCACGCAGGGGCACGTCCGAATGTCGCCGAACGTCGGAAGCCTTCGGAGCGAGGAGGAGAACTTCCGTCTCCGAGTCGGCTCGGCCTCCAGCAGTCAGTCGCCGTGCGTCGGGCGACCGTCGAACAGTGGTTTCAAAACCTACACCTTCCAGCGCATCCGACTGGTCGATTCCTGGCTGGACGCGACGTGCAATGATGGCGACTCCTCGACGACGGCACACGCTGCAGCGCCAAGAAATCTAAAAAAAAAAGTGAAAGCAAAAATTAGTTGAGAGCAGCGTAAAGAGAAAGCGTTGACTTGGATTTTTTTTCACTTTTTCTATTACATCTTGCTAAAAGTAGGTTGAACGAATTCCGGTTGGCTTACTTTTTAGTCAATAACTTAAAAGTAGTGACGTCAAAGTAGTGCTAGTGACGTCAAAGTAGTGACTTATAAGTAGTGAGTAGTGACTGACTTAAAAGTAGTGACTAGTGACTTAAAGGTAGTCAGTTAAAAGTAGTGACTTAAAAGTAGTGAGTAGTGACTTAAAAGTAGTGACTTAAAAGTAGTGACTTAAAAGTAGTGACTTAAGAATAGTGACTTAAAAGTAGTGACTAGTGACTATAAAGTAGTCAAATTTCCATTTTTTTCTTTTTATTTCTTAGAAATTTTAGTTAATTGCGTCACTTTCACTTGAAAATTGGCAGGCATTCTTGAGTTTTTTGTGCAATTGCAGGCGTGTTCTGAGCTTGTTTGTGAGGCTGATAGCTCTGTGACACCATGAAATGCCATCAAGACAGCCATAATTCAGTGAACCGCAAATGCTAAGTATCGCAGTGGCCTCAAAATGGAGTTTTCCCATAGCAATTCAAACGAAATAATAAATGAGCCCTCTTCCTGGAGCTAGTCACAGTGGAGAAAGTCACCTATTCTTATCCCACACCACTTTCACTCGAGTAATGAATGCAGGAAACCTCATGGACTCGCAACGGCATAAATCAATCCAAATCCCATTTGATACCGAAAAAAAACAAGTAAGTGAACAAAGTAATTTCCCAAATCACCAGCCCTCCTGCATTTCCCTGTCCACACTTCCTCAAAGACCGATTTTTTTTACATTGAAAAAACTTTCAGCAAATTTATCGTGATTGTAACTTTATAAAAAGAAAAAAGTATCTGCTCTTGATAGTTAATTTTCAAAAAATTCGAAGAAAAAGAGAAAGTTTGTTCAAATTCTGAAGAAATTAGAACAAAAAGACTAAAAGAACAAAAATTCAAAAGAGAAAGTAAATGCAGGCCTGTTTTTGAATGTTTATTTGAGACCTTTGCTTTCTCCTCCAATTCTTGTCTGAGACAGTATTTGTAATCATGGCTCGAAAAACAATGTTTCAAGAAACAACAAAAATGTTTTTGAGATTCCTCCCCATCGGCTTTACGTAATTGAAGATTTTTTCCCGGTTTCGCATGCGATGGGTAAGCAAAACATGCGATGAAAGAGAAAGTCCTAAAAATAGTTGTTTTCTGACGTTCACAATTTTGTCCGTAGCCTAGGAACGCTGATGTCAAAAATGGAATTCCAAATAATTTTCGTCGATGAACGCATGGCCAGGTTTTCCATAACAATGAAAAGGAGACTGGCAGAGAGAGGCAATGACGTCAAAGGGTCCTTTTTTGGGTTGTCCAAGCGAAAAAAAATTGAGTGAAAGTTTTTTTTTCGTGGTGGAGAAAGCTGGAGTGAAAGTACTTTAATCCTTTCTCCCGGAAATAAAAATCAGGCGAATCTCCCCTTGTGCAAAAGGGGTAATAATTTAATGAGTCGTGGAATTGGGGATCACTAAAAGTAAAAGGACAACAAAGCCCTCCTACATGTCCTACTTTCTCTAACGGACAAAGTTTTAACGTCTTCTGACTCACTGTTCCCCCAACTTCAAACTGATTCATGTCCCCTGCTCAAAGTTTCCTAGCGACGACCTTTTCCCAGACTTTCTCCGCCTGCCACTAATGAGCCTACCTTACCAACTTTCTCCTTGTCACTTTCACTACGCAAAAGGAGGTTATTAGGATGCCATTGATGCTACTGAGCGGAGTCACCGTTGGGAACCATTAGCTCTTTTATTTCTTGAAAGTCAGTTTTGAAGCGGAAATATTTAATCGACCTACAAAGTTCTAAAAGTCGCTCAAATTGACTTAAAATGGCTTTCGTTCATACATGGGCAAACTCACTGAGAGTATATACTCAAAGAGGAGTTATTTTCAAAAAGTAGTCGAAATTGTAGTGAGTTGAGTTGTGAGGAAAAGTGATTATAGAAAATTTTAGTCGAAAAATTAGTCGGAATTTTAGTGGGAAATTTTTTTTAGTGAGTAGAGTAGTGATGAGAAGTGGTTAGTCAAAATTGGTGTGAGTTGAGTAGTGATGTAAAGTGCGTAGGAAAACGTGTTAGTGGGTAGAGTAGTGATGAGAAGTGAGTAGGAAATTTTGTTTAGTGAGTAGAGTAGTAAATGAGACGTGAGTACTTAAAATTGGAGTGAGTTGAGTAGTGATGCGAAGTGAGTATTCAAAATTGGTGAGAAGCGGATAGTAGGAATCGGAGTGAGTAGAGGTGAGTAGTGAGTAGATGGATTTGGAAATGAGTAGCGAGGAAGTGAGTATCTACTCTTTGAGTATGGATATGTATGCTTCCAATTGCTCCATTTGGAGTAAAATAAGGACTTTGGAAGAGAAAGTTTGACGTAATGAAAGTTAAAAGTGCCTTATTCTCTGCTTAGGGCTGTAGATTATGTAGATTTAAATTATTTCTACAAGATTTTTTGTTAATTCCAGAAATTCGGTTAACTACGTGATTTGATGTCATTATTCCTCTATTGCCTTTCTCCTATTTTATTGCTTTCTCTTTCATTCAAAAACCGAATTGGGAAATGTATCTCTTTAGTCTCCAATTCCACCGGGAATTCATTTGTTCAAAAACAGATTGCATGGGACTTATTCAAATAACATCGTGTGTAATTCATTTCATTCTTGAGACGATTTAAAAGTGGATTTTTAGTGTTATGCGAACAAGAGAAAAAAAAAGAGAAAAGGCTTCCGTATAATTGAAATGGATATGTTTACTCTCCTGCTATAATCCCCTTTTCACTGTTACACAATTTCTTGACTTTCTCTCAGCTTTCACTCGGCTACTCCTGGCTGATGTTGATCTATTGTTCTGGAGCCAAAGCCTCCCTCCTTTCTTAAATTAAGAAAATTAGGAGAAGACTCTATGCTTGATTTTTCAAGCAAAATTTGATCAAGCAGAGGATTCTTAAGCATTCTCCCCGCCTCTCCCCTTGTTTTTCTTTTGGAGTGAAAGTGGGATTTATTGGATAAGAAGGTCTAAAAGGAGGCTGAAATTTACGATAATATTTATGTAGTAAAAGCTTCGGAGGAGTAATTCTGGCTGAAGGAGTTGTGTTCCGAGGCGCTCTTAAGCTCTACCGCAACTTCATAAATCTCGACGAAGAAAGAATCGCTGAAAAGGCGTCTTTCGAATAAGCGTCTTTTTCAGCGTTTTCTCTTAGCCCTGCAAGTACAACCTGTTGTGAGGTTGAGGCTAATAGTAAAATAGCGGTAATGACGACCGTCGGACGGAATAATCATCGAGGACGCTTGAGCAAGAGGAGTTTTATGGGCCTATGTCGCCCTTAAAAATCGGTTTTAAAAGTTTCCAAGAATTATCAGGGGAGAAATAACGTCCGAAAAACCACCAATTCTTAGATCATAAATTTCCTGTTGAATTGTAAGGTAGCCCGTAAGAAACGTATTGTAGAAAAAAAAAGACGACTCGATCAAGGTGTAAAATCGTTTCGATTAGAATTCTGAAGGAAAAATACAGGAATGTGATGAGCAGAATTTAAATCTCTTTTGAAATGCACTGTACAAAAAGAGAAAGTCAGACAGATTTAGAAAATTCCAAATCTGATCAAACTGGAATGAAGACTCATTAAATCTGACGTTTTGCTTTGTTCTAGGCTGTTTTCAAAAGGACTTTGTAAATTCTTTGAATTCGCTGATTTATTGTTACAGTGAACCTAAAATCGCTTTTGCAGCGCAGCGCTTGTCCAGGAAAAGATGCCTATTTATAAAACTTAAGCACCTTATGAATGCTAAGTAACGAACTCTGAATAGCTGGAATATGAAAGGTCTCAAAATATCCCAAAATATACGCTTCACAGCCAACGCATCTTCTGCTCTATTACAGTCTATGAAGCCATTTTGCCAGAAGCCCCTTGACTACGCTCCTAACGAGCTTTTCTTCAAAGAGAAAGTAGGCAGGAATTTGAAATCATGCTGAGCCTCCCACTGCTTTCTCCTCGTATAACTTTCCCTTCCAGGCCAAAATGACAGCATTGTTCTAATTGAAAATTTCACAAAAAAGCTTCTTTTTTTTTTTACTTTTTATGAAAGAGCGACAATTTCCAACTTTCGACTTGTTAAAGAGGAGCCTTCTCTTCTCCGGTTGATGTAAGGGATACAGCATGCAACTTTCTCTTTCCTGCTCAGCCTCACAGGACTTTCTCCATCCGCTCAACCTTAGCATGACTGTCTGTTTTTTTTTTAAATTTTGATTTTTTGTTAGAAAAAACTACAGCTGTAATTCTTGGAGGGAGGTTAATGTCAGACGGAAAAGGTTGTGTGATGGATTTTGTAGCGGATTAGAAAGACTTGAGAACATGCACCTTTCGTGGAGAAAGCAGCTTTCTCCATTTTCTTTCCAAATCCAACTCTCTCCATTTCCATTAGTTTCCAAATAATCCTTCACATTTAATCCCTATCATCCTTCACTGTGGACGTGGATGCCTTTGTCAGGAAGAGGAAGCTTGACAGAGGCAGGAGTTACCACAAAAGTGTCGCTGGAGACGTTCCTGCAGCGGAATTTGAGCCACGAGCCTAAATCGCTGAACGCTGATTTCACTGCAAAGGCGGGAAAACGAGAGAAAAAAAACGGCTTCCGGAACCTGTGGCTTCCTGCCAGTTTGTCACAACCATTTTTTCCCTTGTAACATTTCACCGCTTCGGCACTTTCTCTTCATTAGCCTTCATCATCGCTCCCTGATAACAACTCTATTGATTCACTGTTGGAGAAAGTCACGAAGAGAAAGCATTTTCCGTTTTTCACACAAAAAAAACCGTGACATTCCGTGACACGGTATTTTATGTTTGAAGTATACGCCATTCATTTTTTTTTTTGAGTTTGTTGTAAGTTGTTAACATGAACTCACACACAAGACAGGTAAGAGTTCAGCCCTAGTGCTTTCTCCAAATTTATGTTTGTGTTACTTTGATTTATTTTTGTCGTAAGTGTTGCATGCTGCTGTTTGATTGTAATAGAGCCACGTGGAGTCCTTGGCGCTTGATTTAAGTTGCAAAGTAGCATGCGCGTGACCTCGGAACCTTCCTTTTCGAGCTGGAAAGTGTACTTGAAATCCGGGAAGGGTTCCAGGAGTGGAAACAAATCATGTAATTTTTTTTCTACGCCAAATTGTTCCCTCTGCGTCATTAGATTGTGAATAATTCATATGCGTTTGACGCAGAGGAGGAAGCGTTCTTGTCACCTGAAATCCACTCCCTGCCTGTCACAGCCTCTCCTTCTGGGCGACGCTTTCAATTTCAAGGACTTGATTTATGGGATTTTTGCTACTTTCTCTCTCCTTGAGATTGAATTCTTGGCAAAACGTGGGGGCCCTTCAAGTCCCTGCTGGAACGACTCCAATAAGCAACAAATGTTTCTGCACTTAAGGTGACTAAGGGCCCTCCAAGTACAAGGTGAAAGTTATTAACAAGTCCAACCTGGCGGAAGCAGGGAGCCCTGTGGCTAATGACTAACCGAAACGAGGGCCCTGGAAAGTGAATCAATCCACTTTCACCTGCTGCTGTAGTGACACTCTGTCTCTGTCAAGGTGGAATTCAAAAAAAAAAAGTCGGTTCTAAAACTTATAGAGCGGTTTTTGGAGAAAGTAGAATTGTATTTTAGAGTCTTAGAATTCTAGAATTCGAGTGCTATCGTACTTTCTCCAAAAAAAAAAGACATTGACACTAATATATTGCCGGGGATTTCGAGAAGTTCGGAATACTTAAAAAAAAAGTCACAGAACATCAGGTGTGCCGCATCAGAGGAGACACTCAAGATCTATTTGTTTATGAGGCACTTAAAATAATTACAATCTTTACAATTCAAGCTAAAAAATCAGATTTTTTTTAAAAACATTTGCCATAGTAATTGTCGTGTTTTCCATTGCTGTACTTTTTGATTTGCTAATGGGCACCATGTGCGTGACGTTGCAATTATTGCACTTCAAAAACTCTAATTACACTTCACATTTGCGCTACTCAATAAAAACTTAACAAATAAAACACTTAAATAAACTTACTCATATAGCTGTCAGATCGGCATACAAAAAATGGTTTGCAAATTTTCAATTTTCCTTTTGAAAAATAAACACGGGTAGCAGAGAAGAGCCTCGCAGCGGCAACGCGCTGCTAGTAAAAAGTAATTAATTAGCCAAAACAAGCCCGTCATTGTACACGATAATGAGAAATTCACAACTACAAATTTCCTGTCTTAGGACGGGCTTGTTTGGTTAAAAAAAATTCTGGAATTTTCAGCTCTTTTTATGCAGAGCGATTTTTCTACATGAAAAAAAAATTGGAGCATTCCTCTCACGTCTTGAGCTATTAAGTCCTCCTGCGTTGGCGTGTATAAGTGTGTTGTTGTTTTTTAAAGAATTTGAAAAATTAATAAAAAAATTTACTTTTTGTATGAAGTATTTTTAAAAATTAATCAAACCCACTCCTACTCTTCTCAAAGTTTATGGACTTGGAGTGAATCAACTTTTTCAGGAGTATTTTTCATCGTTACATAAACTTTAGCGGGAAATTCAATTTGAGGAAGATGAATACGGAGGTGTTTGTTATGGAGCGCTGCGGCATAAAAACTGGAGAAATTGAGTTGAGATTATCCATGAGGGACTTTAGCAAGCCTCCGTTGACAAATTCCCTCTTCCTTACACCTGTTTTCCATTATTCTAAATTTAGCATCACAAAACAAAAGGCCATCTTGCGCCGCCGTTACTTTAGCGGGAAATTCAATTTGAGGAAGATGAATACGGAGGTGTTTGTTATGGAGCGCTGCGGCATAAAAACTGGAGAAATTGAGAAACACAATATTCAACTTAAGGCATCACAACAAGGAAAGTAGCTCTTGAGATAAAGTAACAATTTCTCAAAAAAAAAGTAAAAAAAATTTCCTCTCACTTTCACAATTCAAAAACTTTCTCCGACTTACATCTTCCTTACTTTTCACAAATTCGACCGACGTACCTGAAGGCCTCTCAAAAGTTGCTTTTATAAAGAGTTTCACGAGTTTTAGAGCGAGTTGGAAAATTGGGGGCGGAAACGTTGCGGCCCAGGATTGTTGGAAACATTTAGAAATTCTCTAGGCTCCCATTTACAAAATGCTTTCTCCAACATATGCACCACTTTCTCCTCAACATGGAGAAATACCTTGGAAATATTCATCCTACCGTATTCAAAATAGAGTCATCCTTAACGACCTTTTATGGATCACGTCAATTCTGTGAGCAACAGTAATATTTCGTTATATGAAACTTTTATAAACTAGCTGCGCAGCGCCACTGCGCGGCCACTTCCTTGCTATGCAGCTTCAACAGTAGTTCTGCATTACAACAGAACATATCTTTTGCTAACGTCATAACAATTCCTACGCATAGTGAAAGGTCATACATCTTCCTTAAAAAGGGCCCTTTGAGATTATCCATGAGGGACTTTAGCAAGCCTCCGTTGACAAATTCCCTCTTCCTTACACCTGTTTTCCATTATTCTAAATTTAGCATCACAAAACAAAAGGCCATCTTGCGCCGCCGTTTTACAGGGGGATTAGGGAACAGAATTTAATTCAAGCGGAAGAGCTCACAGAGGCGAAAAATAATATTAAGTTGAAATGGAGTAATGGAAAGTTCCTTTAGGATTAGGCAAAAGACGTCATTTCAGAGAGATCTTCTTCCAGTGCAGGATTTCAGCGATTAAGCTCCAGAAACATGCTGGAGGCTGCTGGAATTATTTTAAGGCTTCCAGAAATTCCTCCTCTCTCATTTGGCCGCGCAGTACTCCCCCATCTTACCCTCATAATGAAATTCCAGCTTGCAATGTCTATTATTGATTTTGTAGAGCCCATTAAATACCGCACATGGTAAAAACAAGATCATCAAAAAAAATTTTGAGGAGGCTTTTTGGAATTTCTCCATACTTTCTGCCTTTCAAAAGCCTTCAAGAGTTTTTGAGTTCAAGAATTTCACCAAGATCATTTTTTTTTAAATACGGAGTTTCGATAGGATTCCGGGATTTGGAGTAATAAAAAAAAAATTCTGCGGGAAAAATGATTTCGGGAACCATGAAATTTTTCCCGATTCCAATTCTAATACTTTCACGTTTCTCGTCGTCAACAGTTTTTTTCAAAAAAAAAGTCCCTGAAATGGTACGGACGGGAAAAGAGAAAGTACGGGGAAAAGTGGAGGGCTAAGAGACCCCTTTTCCACGACCTGTTTCACTGCACTCATGTATGTAATATAAAATATATTGGAATGGGAATTGGAACGGGAATCAAATTCATTCAGTCATTCGAGAAAGGCTCCATTTTCTCCTACTTTTTTAAAATCTACCTTAGAAAAACGCTAGCTGAGGATATAGGAGACGGGAGAAAGTAAAGTTGAGCCTTTGTGACTCTGGGCGAGTCCAGAGGGAGAAAGGATGAAAAAAGAGAAAGTTGGATGGATGGGAGATGCAATGATGGCTGAGAGTAGCTGGGGAAAAAATTGGTATGAATTATGAGAATAAAGGAATAAAGGGAGGAGTGCCTTGGAGAAAGAAGAAAACCAATTTCACTTTTTTTTTAGCTTTTCACTTTTGCTTTCACTGTTACAGCGGACGGGAGACTCTGCTTTCCCTGTGCAACTAAGGCTGAAAAGGGAGGAGAAAGTAGTGAAAGTTAAAGGGGATTACCCCATGGGCACTCGACTCTAATATGAATTTTAATCTCCCAGATATACTTCCCTTTTGAAGCAGAAGTACCCTCTTAAGATCCCTTAACTTTCTCCTGCCGAATATGCTTTCTCCGAGACTCACATTAATTTGCTGATCCGCTTCACTCACACTTCTTTAAGGCGCAAAATGTGGTGAAGCTCCTTTTCTAAATCCCTCTCTTTTCTCCACCGTGAAAAAGAGTTAGTCAAGGGTTCCAGAGCCTAGGCGTCAAATTTTAGGTCCTAGGTTCAAAGCCTTGAACAGTTCTTTGATCAATTCCTTAGTGCTACTTTTATAATTAAAATCTTGTATTTTGTTCAAGGTTGCAGTTAATGATGTAATGAAAGATATCTAGAAAATAATAACTAGAAGAAAAATATCTAGAATAATATTTAGAAGAATTATATCTAAAAATAATATAATATCTCTAGAACCAATTTTTTTTTCTTTTCTTCCAGATATCATTCTCTAGATATTTTTTTTCTAAATATTTTTTTTTGTAGATAACCTCACATGAAAACTTAGGCATAATTAATTTCTAGAACATAACTTCTTAATTCATAATTACTTAATTTTATGCAGTTGATTGAATTCAAGGAAATGATACCCAACGAAATATTGAGATCATGATAGGCAAAAGAGAAAGTTCGTTAGTGTTTAACACAGCGATTTTTCCCAACTTCGAAAAAATAACCTTTATTAATCTATTGCTGTCTTTTTTTTCTCGAATTATGCTTCTGTGGTTCGAGTATTTTGAGCTCATGAAAACTTATTTTGAATTTTTTTTTTTGAGCTTTCTGAAATTGAACTGATTTGAGTTGAACTATTTGTGATGAGGAGAAAGTCCTGTTAGCTTTCTCCTGCCTCTCACACCCGTCTGGGTGCCTGCTAATGAGCAATTCAAATTCTGAATGAGGTTGACCTAATTAAAAAGGCGGACTGGGCTGATTAAATAAAATAAAACAAATGGAGTGCTAATATTGCATTCGTAGGGTAAATTGACTCTAGAGAAATAGGGAGTGGGGCCTTACCTCATTTCCATCTGCCGTTTGCGAGTAGGACGCACAGTCGTCGCAGACGCGGAGTCCGCATTCAGTACATTCTCGCGAGTACTCGTCAGGTTTCATTGCCTTCACACACACGCGACACCTTCCAGCACTTCCAGGTCTCCTGGAATTCCAGCCAAAAAACGAGGGTTTTCGTTAGCAAACAATGCAAATCCTAACAACGCCTCTCCTAAAATCTAACACTCCATTTCCACTTCAACTGGACTCATAAAAAAAAGCTATGCAGAAAACACCCATGAAGAAAGAAAATAAACTTTCTCTTTTCAATTTTCACTCATGCTCATCCTTCAGAAAATGGTTGTGAAAGCAGCAGATTTAAGTAATTCTTAAGCCAATGAAAATAAAAACATAAAACACAAGAAAAACGTTCCAAATCTTTCTTTTTGCCGATTTTTTTTGAAAATTATAGGAATTTGCTTGGTGAAAGTACAAAAAATTTCCTATTTAAAATCACATCAGAACACGCTTTCTTTTGAGCAAAACCAAGGTTGAGCCAAATCAAATCAAGCTTTAGCTTTCCCTTGGTTTTCTCCAGGAAACTTAGTTTTGTCCAGGAAGAAAATGGTAAAAAAAAAAAGGAAAAACACTGGAGAAAAGGATAAAGTCGCGGCGGCGTCCAGTA
The DNA here is from genome assembly GCA_021029175.1 of Bilobella aurantiaca. Lineage (NCBI taxonomy): Eukaryota > Metazoa > Arthropoda > Collembola > Poduromorpha > Neanuridae > Bilobella > Bilobella aurantiaca. The sequence continues at coordinate 5,514 of VYYI01000253.1, read as the reverse complement.
CGGAAATTGGATTATTGGCAGCATCTGGTCAAACAAGATTCAATATGGCCCCCTGCCTTGACAAATATAAACAACTTTCTCCTCCTTTCTCCCTCATTCAATTCCAAAAGTTATGGAATTTTTTGAGCGGGACTGGAGCAACAGATTATCATTTGACATCACTTAACTTTCTCTTTTTTTTTTCGCCTCAAAAAGGGTAGGGGAGACTTTGGAAATCAATTTCACTTTCTCCTTTCATCCATCCACAAGAGTCAAACTTTCAATTTTCCACAAGAATTTTCCCTTGTTTGTTTTCTTAGGAGGACAATCTCCCCAGTTGCCTTTCATGCAACATCCACAAAAGGAGAGTAACTGCTTTCACTATACTTTCTCCATGCTCTTCCTTGGGAGAAAGTTCAATTATTTATGGGCAGGTCTCTAGGCGATTCTAAAAGCCTTTTAGACTATGCAAATAGTAAAAGAGTGGTATTATTCTCATCCCATTGCCAAGGGTCGCTTTAGCCTCACACGCCGATACCAGAATTGAACTTTCACTTTCCCGGGAAAGTACAAATGATTCCAACTTTCTCCAACGTGCGTGTGGACCCAATTTTCTCCTTAAATAATTTACCAAAACACGATAACTATCCCTGTGAATAATTCAGAATCGGGATTAGATAATTACATTCTAAAACCATTCTTGACTAAAGCTTGAACATATTACCAAAGCTTTCTCAAATTTTCAAAAAAATATTTTCAAAATTTTATTTTAAACTTAAAATTTTGAATTTAAACCTTGTTTTTTTTCTACTTTAGTGCCGTGCAAACATACTTCCTTGATCATATTCGTCTACTTTTTGCAAATATCGTCTTAATCAAAAGTTAAAGTTGTTTTGAAAATAACTTTTGAAAAAAAAATTGAAATTTGCTGTCAATTGAGTCCATATTGATCATGGTGGAGAAAGTTATGCAATTTTATTGCTTACTATCATTCAAATGAGCTTTTCTTTTGATTTTTTAAGAGAAAAAAACGCTTTTTTGAAGTGGTTGCACTCACTTGAAATCAACACACTTCAACCCACTTCTTTTTCATTGTTTATTTAAACTATTTATACACGCTCTTGGAATTCAAAATAGAAAGATCGCTACCCAAAAATAAAGGGATTTGAATTGCAGTGCTACTTTTAGGATCACAAATCATAAGTACCTTTGGAAGAGGGCTCGAGGAGAAAAGTCATCTGGGAAAGATGATGGCATAAAATGGGGTTAGAAGGTGGGTCAATGCATATAAAGGCAGTCAGACACAACTGTAGGCCATTCTAAGGCCCAATAAATTTGAAGGGACCCTCCCAAAATCTACATTACGTTTTCCACTTTCACTGATTTATTATTCCAATCCTAACCCTCCACATCTACCCCACTTTCTCTCTCCTCTTTCTGAGGAGAAAGGTGAAAAGTTAAGAGCTTAAAACTTTCGCTTCACTTACACTCACATACGCTTTCTGTCACCTCAACGAAATTTATCTTGGAAATCAAACTTATGTCCCTCTTTCGGAATAACGAAGGAGTGGTGCGCCACAGTAAAAAAAAAAGATTCCAGTATTCCGTTTCAACAATTCTTGAAATTGCGAACAATACTGTTCTAAACTTTTCAAAAATCTAAATTCTGAAACAAAGTGTTTTTCTGCTAAAAAAATAGAAACTCTGACTCAAGTTGTAGAGTTATGGTACACTTATATAATATTTGATGAGCATGCACCTCTTCCGATTTTATGTAATTACAATTCCAAAAGGGGTATAGTTCCACAAAAAAAAAGTTAAAAAAACTTTTAAACAAAACAGAACAAAAAAACAGAAAACTTCAAAATTGGTTTCAAAATAAATGATAGGAGAATAAATATAATAAATTTACTAATTGAGGGCATATTTTGAATGTACAATGCGTCAAGGCTCATGGTTCGTTAAACGAATGAAAATTTGTTGTTGTTGTTTTTTTCAATCATTAATGTTTGTCCATTATGTATTCACATGTAGCATCAAATTTAAACTGAAACCTACAAATTTAAACCAAACAGCAATAAAATTATAATTGAAATATATATATCCAGTAATTAATTTCAAACCTATTTTTTTCGGAATTATTTTAGGACCATTTTTCTGAACTATGCTCCCTCTCCCTCACTTACAGGAATTTTAGTTTTCCAAAAAATATTCTCAAAAATTTCAATTTTCCTTTAAGGTTTATTAGTTAAAAATTATTTTGGTTTTCAAAAATGTTTTTAAAACAGTTGTAAAAGCGGAAACAAGTGTCGTGAGAAGTGAATTTAAAAGTAAAATGTTATGCTGAAAAATTTGTCTAGTATTGATCGAGGATAAGGAGGGAAGTGAAAGCTGCTTGAATTATAAATCCCCTTTTCCTTTCCTTTTCCACTTTCCAAATCATTTTTCTGACAGTGACGTTATCATCGGACAGTTTTGTGAATACTAAAGTTCAAAAGATGCTTGAGAGCACTTCAAAAAAAAAGAAGTTTTTCACGTAAAATCGTGAGTCGTGAGTCGTGTTGTTGTCGAAAGTACGACGACGGCACCCTCAGCCTAAAAACACAAATAAAAACGTTTCCTATTCTTTTTCAATCCCTTTCTCTACACAGATTAGGTTACGCTTTGTCAAATACTGAAAACATGCAACTTGGAGAGAAAGCGAAAAAAAAGGTGACGAAAATTTCTCCACTTTCTCCAAAACAGCTCAAACGAACAAAAACTTTTGAAGCATGAGAATAAGGCTGTTCTGCTGACGGATGCGTGGTGGGTCCTGGCCCCACCATTTTCGCTGAATAATTTACTGAGTACCACTGTAACTTACGGCATTTCCGTGATTTCCTCCTTGCTTTCACTTGTGGGCGTCTGAACGTTTCGTTGAGCATCGAGCGTTGTTTCGGTGGGAAGGGGACTCGCCACGATGTTCACTGTCGGCGGACGAGAAGAAGCTGTCAATCGATTGGACACTGTCTCCTGAGCCTGCTGAAGCGTCTGACGAAGACGACCCATCGCTCCCGGTGGAGTCGCGGCCGTGCTCGTTTGGTTCACGTACTGGTTCACGTTGACAGTCTCCGTGTTCGAAACCATCTGGAAAATAGGGCCAATCACAATTTAGAGTGTGATTCTCGATTTAGAAAGTGATTCACGATTTAGAAAGAGATTCACGATTTAGAAAATGAGTTGATTCACGATTTTAGAAAATAGTTGGAGCCGTAGTTGCAACAGGAGAAGAAGATAAGCATCATTTTAGAGATGATAAAAAAGAGAAAGCAAAAAAAAAGAAAAAAAAAGCATTTTTTTTTTGCTTTTCTCCATTCTTGCTTTCTCTTTTTTTTTTAGTTTCAGGTGAATTCGATAGAGAAAATGGAACTACAAATATCGTAACTTTCTCTTTTTTTTTTTCTTTTTTTTACTTGATGCTTCTAAAATTGAGAGAAAGGCAAAAGTCACTTTTTTTTTTGGGAGTGAAGTGTTTTTGGAAAGTTGGAGCGTGGGATAGAAGTGAAAGTTTGAGAAGTGAAAGTAGAATATCCCTCTGAATCCTTTTAGAAATGTTTTATAAGGGACTTCTACACTTTTAAAAAAAGAGTTTCATCGCTCAACGCTCCGCCTCACGTCCCTCTTTGTTCCCATTGTTTTCAAAAAAGCTATTTATAAAAAGTTCGAAAAGGTTTTTGAAGATTTTTTTTTCTTTTTTTATTCCAGGAGAAAGGCCTCTCAGAGTCAGGTGTGTTCCTGGTGCACTTTCCCAAAAGTTCTTCTGACAGATTTATTTGAATCATTTTCAATTTCAAACTGGAAATATGCTTTCCTTTCCCCGTCGCATTTCACTTTCTCTTTTTCAAATGGGAAATTCAGCATTAGGCAGGCCCATCATATGCAATCCGTCTCTAATTTTTCTTTTTTCCGTTTTTGAGACCCGGAAAAGTGAAAGCAGCTCCTCTGAATACTAAATCAACACCTAAAACTGTCCGAGCTTTTTTTTCCTCGTTATAATCTTATGTTCATGACACTTTTCAAATCGCATTTTATTCAAGAGGAAAAAAAAAACTAAATTTCAAAACCAAATCGATCTTGTTCACTAATCGAATTATAATAATCGATTATAGATTTAGGAGAAAAAAGAACTCAATTTCAATTGGTTTCNATTTCAAAACCAAATCGATCTTGTTCACTAATCGAATTATAATAATCGATTATAGATTTAGGAGAAAAAAGAACTCAATTTCAATTGGTTTCCTTCCTCTCAGGTTTTATCAGTTTCTCAGTTTTTCAGGTTCATTTTCTCATTTTCTCAGTTTTATTGTGTTTTCGTGTTTTAATAATTCAAAAGTTAATAACACAATTACAAGTAATAGTTTTGGAGCATTGGACCGGAAGCCGGAGAAAGTTGTGTATAATTTCGTTTTATGTAGCCTTTGCCTCGAGCAAATTGTCTTGAGCATTGCTGCTCAAGTGCCGTTATTTGGAAGGCAATTTCCGTTGATTTGCATTTTTGTCATGATAAAAGGCTGACTGTGAGTGTACAGTAATTGAATCTGCATATTTTGTGCGTCTTATAAATGCAAATTGGTGATTGAGAGGGAGCGTGGTGAAAGTGAGCTGGGAGAAAGCAACTGGTAACTTTCCTTTCTCTCCCTGTCAATGTCTTGGAGGAGCTCTTAATTTAATTTGGGGGCCGTGTTTGGCCATGCGTCGCTCCCAGGCCCACTCACAATGTCAATCGTCCTTAGCGAAGGGCCCTCCTCCGACTAATAATTGGAAATAAGGGGTTATTTGAAGTCAAGGGACAAAGGGCCCACTCGGTATTAAATTTCAAAAGCATCTATTCTAAAGCCGCAACTCCATCGTCCACCAAAAAGATTCTATTCTTTTCAGACTGGAGGAAATTGAGTTTCCTCATCTTGACTTTCTCCAAAGGAGAAAGTGCTTCTTACAATTGAAACCAGATACGTCTCTGTCAGCCTCCTTTTCTTCCCATCATCTTCATCTCCTAACCATTCAATCTCAAAAAAAGATACACGAAAAAACCCTTTCAAATCTCTTTCCAGAAGTAATCATGCTAATGTTACTTTTTGGACACGACGAGTTAAGAGATTGTCACTGACTTGTAGTTACTCTACGATTTTTTATTGCAAACTCCAATTAATTTAATGTAAGGATGACCAAAGTGTACTTCAAAGCAACTTTCTCCAGTTGTATTCAACAAATTGCGAGAATTTTTTTTTATTATATTATTTTTTATTACATTTGTGTACAGAATATAAATATAGGTTGAAATTTAAAGTTTTTTTTTTTTTTTTGGAAATTTTTTTTTTTTTAGATTTTTCTTATGCTTCTCATATTTTTTTTTGTCTATTTTTCTTTTCAACTTTTGATTTGCCAATGTTGCTGATTTGAAGGGTTAAAATTGTAGACGCAAAAGCGTAGACCACAAAAGGAGACTGTAGACATTTATTAAAATTATTGGGCTCTACATTATTGACCCAATGAAAA
>VYYI01000252.1:0-38298 GCA_021029175.1 Bilobella aurantiaca | reverse complement strand
CATTGGATTTGGCCCTAGATTGAAATATTCCACATCCCATGAGACGCATGGTTAAAATTCAGGAACGAAATGGAAGACTTAATCCAGGCTCAAACGTTGTCCATTAATTTAAACGTCCAAGGAAGCATAATGAGAAGACACAATGGAAGAGCTCATTAAGCCTCTGCTCCAACCGCTCCACTATTTCCCATTCTTTCATAATGGACAGAATAGGCAGGACAAAGTAAGAAATTTTATAAAGTTTTCAAAAAAAGTTTTCAAAAACTTGATTTGAAACAAAAAGGGCGCACAGCGGGGTCGTGAAAGTTGCAATAATGTTACCTAACGTTTTACAAAGAGAACCCCCACAACTTTGAGCAAATGGCAGAAAAGTCTCTACGCCAGAATAAAACTTTTTTTTTTCATTTTGAATTGTGACGGTAAAATATACTAATTAAGTCCTCCGTTGCTAAAACGTAATATTTTATGCCAAGTTATAAAAATTGGCCTCATTCAAGTTCAAAAAGGTTTATAAAAACTTTATTGGTCAACGAGGCTCTCCAAGAATTAAAATTTCTTTAGAAATGTCTACTTATTTTACATGTTATTTCCGACGCTTCCAAACCTTTCTGTTGTTAAAAATCCGTTAACATATTATTTGAAGGCGTTAATAAATTCCAAAGTCACTCCACATTATTACGATTTTTAAGTTAAAAAAAGTTAGATTTCTTGGGTTCTTTTTTGGTTCTTTTTGGGACATGGTTCTGTGAAATTAAATTTCATCGGCTTGTTTAAGTCCCCTTTTATTTACGAAGCAAAAATCTTTAATTGAATGATCAATAATGTTAGGTGACAATCAATGAAAGTCGTCTTTGTAATACCGTTTTTCTATTCAAGTGATAAATTCTTTTCAAATGGGCGCGTGCCATTCTATTTGCAATTATTCTGGCAAATTAGCGAAATATGCATTTCACAAGGGGATAGCTGCTTTCCGAGAAAGTCAAAGTTTTTGTACCCTACCGTCTTTGATCATAAAAGCTTTCAAATGTGGCTTTCTACTTTATTTTTTTTTAAATAGGAAATTGAAGCAATTAAATACTACTTACGTCTTTGAGTAGTTCTCGAAGGCGCTCAATTTTGTCGTCCTGACTGCGCGTTGGCAAGTATCGTCCGCTGACGAAAAGCTCTGCCGATTCGGAGGCTAGGAATGCTGCCACGGCAAGCAGCAAGATCATTCTCATCGTCAATTGTCTCTCGCTCATCTGGGACCCATTGAAATAATTATATTTAATTAAAACAAAACTTATTAATTACCACCCTCGCCCCCCTCCTTAATTAGTACTCATATTGAAATACATCGGATTTCCTCATGTTGCGGTCAGGGCAAATCCCGATGACGGCTTAAAACAGGCCCTTGATGACTAGGTACATTTAAGCATTGTTATTGCCTCTTGGAATTGAAGGGAGGGAGAAAGGAGTTACGGCCCGTTTTAGTGCCTTATCCCTTGGAATTGGGTGATTTTAATTTCTTTACTTTACATCTATCTAAAATCTTTTCTTGGGATTTGCCTCTTGGAAATCTCAGCTCGTAGATCAAATAAATACTTAAAAGCTTAGGATGCTTTTGGAGGTTGGTGGGATGGGGAAAGTTTTTGGCTGCGTTTCAAAAGTCTGAAAGACGAAGGAAGGAAGAGAAATGGAGGAGAAAGTGACAAAGGGGAGACAGTTCTCGAAGCAGTGTCCTTATACTGCCAGTATACTCTCGGGATGCTGCCAGTAGTCCAAGAAGTGCTCGCAATATTACGAGACCTTCCAGAACGGAGATTCTAAATGTTCCGGTCCGTTATTGTATCAGATCCGAAGGGATCCTCCCAATCTCCTTCCCATTTTCAAAGTAACAAAAAAAAACAGGCCAATAAAACTCTGTGTCTAATTCACAGAACCATGAAATCTGGAACAATAGGGAAAGGCCCCTGACTCCTTCCAAGGGAAATTGTCAACTTACTTATGAAAGTAACGCTTGGGATATGAGTTGGAGACACGAGAATATTGGCTTGCAGAATTTTATTTGGCTTCCGAGAAAATATTATTAAATTTTATTAGTTCAAAGTCATTGGATTTGACTGATTTTTCATTCAAAAGATAAACTTCAGAAAAGTCATTTTCTAGCAGAAGCATCCTGAGGGAATGGTTTGTGTGTTGGTAATTATTTAGTGTTTAGTCGACACTAAATGTTTTGCATCGCTGGAAAATTAGTTTGAAAAATAAAAATTACTTGAAATTCAAAGTTGAGCTTATTTGAAAAATGAAATCGCACAGAGAAAGTCAAGTAAATAATTAGAGTCCTTTTAGAAAATTTTCAATAGGGCCAAATTATTAAGCTGATTAGAATCCTTAAATGCTTGGCTTGAATCCCAAGTATTTAAATCATAGATTCCAGCTTCCAGTCCAGCCCACACGTTACAAAATATAATAAAAATTAACGAGATTTCTTCAAAGTTTCTCGGGTGAAAGTTCTTTTTACGCCGTTTATTTGGAGATGGAAGAAAGGCGTGGGAGCCGTGGTTATAGATCGTAAATCTTTCGAAGGCAACTTTAAAGTTGGCTCTTGGAAGTAACTCAATCTGCTATTTGAGCAGATGCTTAAGTTTCAATGCTTTGTTGGGGTAGACTTAAGTCGAGATTATTTCGACGGCCACGGACGTTGAATTGTCACAAAACTTTCAAGTCATTCGATTTCACTGAAGGAGAGAGTTCCTATATCGTCAATATTTTCCGAGACGCTTGGCAGTTTAGTAAAAAGGCCAACAGTGGGGTTTCTACGTCATTGCACAAATCAATTCCATTATTGGATTTGGCTACATTGAAAAACATACTTATACATTGAACTCTGTGTACTGCCACAGCTTATTTGATTTTCCAAAACTTTAAATTTCGCCAAGCGATGAAAGTTTCGAATCAACTTTCAAATGTAAATACTCCTACTCTGGTTTAGCCCAAAATGGCATTTAAGACATCAGGAAAAAGTTATGAATAGATTCAAAAGTAAAGTTTTGAAACTGCTAACTTAAATAAATCGAGTCCGCAAATTTTGACGGATTTGTAACGCAGTACTGCGTTAAACATTACACTAACACTTTTATGCGAGTTTCAAATTTACGTCATGAAGCAACAATTTAAGAGCCCATTTCTCATTTTATTTATAAAATTTTGCATTTACTATTAGCTTCCCACTCGCTGATAAATTAAGCGGTACCAAAAATTAAGTCGATGAAAGAAAATAAAAAGTATTTTTTAGGTAAGGTAAATGATTTTCTAGCTCAAACGCCACACAAGCCCATAGGACAGGAGAATTTTAATTTAAACTTATGGGTCCTCCCACTCCACGATACGCTTGTTTGGCTAGTTCAAATTACACTAACTATTTTATAGCGATACCCTTAGTTAATTTTTCAAAAAAGGATCATAATACCACAAATAATGCCAAAGTCTCAGGCTGATCGCTTGAAATGCAAATGATGCGTTTTAACCATCCCCACACTACCCTGCCCAATTTACTCCGTTTTTATACATAAGAATAGCAAATTTTAGTAAAACCTAACTCAGCAATAATTTAGCTTAGTCTTACCTTTAAAATACGAAGTCAATTTATTTGGGATTGGACAAAATGGGTGTGGTGACCTTCGTCTCACTTGACGCTGAATGGACACTTCGGAAAAAGCGAAGCTTTGCGGTATCTTCAAAGAGGAGACTTGATTTGGGCTAATCCTTTTCTGGTGGGTATTGTTCTGGACGCTTGTGGAGCTGAGTAGGAATTAGGCGATGAATGGGTTTGTGATTGAGTGGATGCTATTGGTCGGAGGTTCGGAAGATGAGTGGTAAGAGGTGAGTGGTGAAAGTGGGCAATTTATATCTCAAATCGGAATGTGTGGATGAGGGTTGATTTTGGTGGTGATAAGGCGCAATGTACTAGGAGCTTTGGAGCAGAATACTTTTCGGGAGTGGTTGGGGAGGGTTGAAGGGAAAAGTTTCGGTTGAGCGTCCCGACACAACGGGAAGTGGACGGCTCAAACTTTTCCTTTACTCCCACTCAAATTTCCCAACCAACTTTCTCCTCACTCCCTTTCTCTCCTCTAAGGCCACGAAGAGAACGAAAGCGTGATACTTGGACAACAAAGCTAAGTCGCTGAATATGATAAATTTACTCACCAATAACATCATCCAACGTCATCACTTGGCGTCAGTTTTCCTCCTGAAAAAGTTTAAGTATGCCTCAAGAAAGTAGTGGAAATGTCAAAGAGTAATATTGCTAATACAGTCCTGGAAATAATTTTTGTTCCACCTAGATATTCTGGGGTAATTATTTAATTAACAAACCAAGCGACTTGTTATAGTAGTATAAGTTGCTCATTCTACTACTGAATTCATTGGAAAAAAGAAAGCTAGAGAAAGTTACACCGTTTGGGAGAAATCGAAGAGAAAGTAAAAACTGAAAAGAGAAAGCTGGCAAAAATTATTGTTCCACTCTTCGAATTTTTGATCTAGCGTGTAATTTACAGGTAATATGTTTAAAATTATTAAGAATTAATACTAAATAGAGCCTCTCTTTGCACAAACATGTTCAAACACTCGCTTATTCAGCGATTTAAACAAGGTTTTGAGGGTCCTACATGGAATTTCTTTCCAAGGATCTTTCACAGCCATTTGAAGCTCATCGGGAGTCTTGAATTGGCTCCCGTTTGCGTCAATCTGTCTTACAAGTATGCCAAATAAGTTTTCAATAGGATTTAAGTCCTAAGAGTATGCTGGACAGGCCAGTACTGGTATTCCATGGCGCTCAAGGAACGCCATGGTTGACCTCGAAGTATAACATCGAGTGCCTTCTTACATAAAAACCCCGTTCCTAAACTCTAAACGATTGATTTCGGGCAGGAAAATATATTGCAAGTGCTGCTGGCACTCCAGGTAGTCTTGTCGCGGGCTTGCTAAGGCCAGTTTCGCTTTGCCGCGGTAGCCAAATGCTGCCCAGTTCATGAAGGACCCGCCCCCAGTATGGCGCTTTGAGAAAATGAGCTTATTCTTTTCTCAAGTCGTGCCAATAAGAACGGAAGTCATCAGAGCCATCTAATTTTCACATTTTTTTTGTCACTCCATATTAGGTTTTTCTATTTTCGGCCATTTCCGGGGTTTTCTTTGGCCCGCTCCAGGCGGCGCTGACCTTGGGCTTCTACAAGAGGTGGCTTTTTCAACATTTTCTTAAATTTATTACGCACGCTCTGGTTAAAAACTTTGCGTACAGTCCTCAGCGATACTTTCAGCTGAAAATCGTGTTTGATTTGAGCTTACGATGAGCATAAGTTGCTTGCTTCACGCAAAATGACGCGCCGAGTAGGTTGGGTCATAAAGAGTTTCCGTCCTCCTTTCAATTTTAGTCTCGGATTTTTTTTGTTTTCTGCATTATAATTAATGCAGTAATGAAATCGACCCAATTTCCGAGCAATTGCATCATGAGAAGTGCCCTCCTCGAGCAATTACTCGATCTAACCCTTCTCGAACTCGGGTAACGAACAAGCCTTGCCAATAGTGCACCGTGTTGCAATAATTATTGCAAACCACATTATAAAAATACATTTAAATACTACTCTAGTACTTACCTGAACAATATTTGTCAAAAGAACTAATAAATATGCGGTAGAATTAGGTTTATTTCCGGAGAAAGCAAAGAGAAAGTTATGTGGAACAATAATTTTTGCCAGGAAAAAAACATCGTTTTTTGGTTCGCGCCCCACCAATCCCACCCAAACCCACCAATTCCCACCAAAACTTATACACATTAGTTAAATCACATTATCTTTCAAGATCAATAACCGGATCGGAGATTGGACAAGTATAAATTAGTGATATAGGCAAAAATTAGGGTGGAACAAAAATTTTTTCCAGGAGTGAGAAATTGTAAATAATATCTTAATTCAAATATTACTAGTAAATGGATGACAAATGTTATCTTACTAGAGCAAATTGACAAACATTGAAAAATCTAACTTCAGTTTCAGTTAGTGTTAAGCTTTAACGTTATTTGTGGTAAGGTAGCAAACTAAAGTAAATGCAAAATGCTTCCGGGTAAAAATAATCCGTAAAAACGCAATTAAACGTAAATCGTTTCTTATAAAAGCTGGCAATAGAAATATCAATTCTATTTAATGTTGTCAAATGTGTGAAATTAAGTTAAGAAGTAGATCCAATACAGTGGATTTGTTGGTAATTCGTTTTGGTTATAAAAAGTATGTCAGAAAAGACGCAAAGTTGTGTTGGTTGTGTTTTTTTAGATTCTGATGAAGGCTTGAGAGGAAGGGAAATATTTGTTGGGTTAGAAATGAAAGTAAAAATTTGAAACAGTTAAGTGATTTGTGATCAATGGTTTAGATCAATTGTCTTTCACCCCATGTTCCGCTTTCAAAAAAAAAACTTAAAAAAAGAAGTGAAAGTTCGCTTGTTCTTGTCTACTTACAATTCTACTGAGAGGCGAGTGTCAGGAGAAATCATGGAGAAAGTGCCAAGTGCCGTGTTGCTTCCCAATTACATCCAACACTTTATCCTTCCCCCTACTTCTGCCGGAGAGCTTCTTTTTCTGGATGCTTCTGTAGAGCCTCTTGTCCGTTTTTCAAAAGGCGGATTGACAGGTTTCCATCCCAAAATGAATCATTCTCCGCCTCTGTCCATTTCATCATCAAAAGTGTTACGGAACTTGTATCAGCAAACTTAGAGAAAGGGCTTTCTTCCTACGTCACCCTTACATTGTCCAGAAAACGATGCCCAGTGATATAAATGTCCAATTTGAGGCCTCCGCTGGCCCAATATCCAATGAATGGTCAATCACTATTCACTAATCAGTAATCACAATATGTACAAGTTTTTTCACGATTAGGATAATAACATAGGCGTATTAGAGGAGAATTTTACTTGACCGAAGTCATATAAATACTTAAAATGACGATTCTCTAGAAATCGTTGATCCTTGACCAATAAAGAGGCCTGTATTTTTTTTGCAACAAAATTTATCCCCCCATTTCAAACACAATCACGAAATTGACATAAAATGAAATTGTCGGGTACAATTGGTTGTGGCCAGTTGAGAACAATTCAGTGGAACTGAAACTGGAGAGATTTTGTCCAGGTCAATAATGGATCGGGTTTGGACTTTTTTTTTTATTGAGAACAAATGAGTAGCGCTTTTTTATTGAAGTCTAAACTGAAGAAAGCGATTTGAAACTCTTAAGTTGTTATAAATAAATTATTATATAGCAAATTATGAACGACGACTGCTATTTGGTAGCGAAAATAAAATTGAGAGCGCTACTTGTTTTATTTTAAGTTCTTCTTGCATAACTCTTATGATAATCGAAAGATGAGCGGAACAAACAGAGATTCTAAAACTAAATTTGCATTTTGCTTACGTCTTTTGCGAGAGGCGTCAGGAAGTGAGTGTTGGATGGGGTGAAAGTGATGGGGAGAAAGTTCCTTTCTTTGATCAAGGGCCCTCCTGTCTGAATTAGCAGGAAAAAGGAAGAATTGAAGGCTGGAAGGGATCAAAGGATTCCATGGAGCTACATCAACTAAAAGGGCTAACTCCGGGAATTTAAGCTCAAATCAGTTGAGGCCCAAATTCCTTGGAATGGGAATTTTGGAACAGCTACTTTCTGCTGGGTGAAAGTTATTTCCTTTCAAAACAGAAAGCGACTAAATTGCTTCAATTATCCCTTTTGGAAATACCTCAGCTCACCTCACAAGAAGCCTACAAATTTGTGGAATACGTAAGTTTGAAATGAATTGGCATATTGCGTTAGGTAACATTGTTGTTGCGTTAATGCCCAGACATGCTCTCGTCCCAGAACTTGCGAAATGCCGTCGTGTTTATAATTACGAAAAACAGTTTCTCTTTTCAGAGATGTGGAAACAGTAAAGCCGGAAATAGATTAGTATCGAGTTGATCTTAATTAACAAAACTAAAATGATGGATTTAGGCAAATTTAAGCAAAATTATTTACATTTATCTTTGTTTTGAGATGCATTTTGAGTGTACTTTCTATTACTCTTATAATCGCATCTTTCTCCAGCTTTCAATTTACTCTTCACCAGATAAAACCAAGCAATTTCAAGATATTTGTGGGCATGTTCAACTCGTTTTCGTGAAGCGCGAAGAGCAGGAGAAAGTTGTTTAGACGCTTTCTCGTTTTATATTTCAAAGCAAGCGTTCTTTCGTGTATTTCGACTGTCGTGCCTCTTTATGTTACTCTTTACTGCAATTTCATATTTCGTTTTCCCAGCATTTTTTTCCCTTGTTTTCTTGCTTATATTTGCCTTTCTATTTGCGGAACATAAATCCTTTTCCGGTGACATTTGTTTTCTCGCTTGCCAGAAGCCTTGCACCAAGAACGTCTCAATCAAAGCCGAGAAAAGGAAATCGTTGGACGGAGATTCTGCGGATGTGAGAAATCTTCTTCCCATTGACTTCCGACAGTGGAAAGAAACCAGAACAAAATCTGTGGGAATGGCAAGCGTTTAGACGGAACGCCGGAACAGCTTTCAATTTTAGTGTTTGAAAAGCATTGCAGTGGGTGGACAGGGGCTGTACCTATCTAAATGAATCAATTTGATCAAATGACTACTCAACCAATCTGACAGACAGCCCTGTCCAACGAACCGCAGAAAGACAAATCCCATAAATCTATCCATCTACCCACCATTTCCATTGGAGAAAGGCATAAATTTCAACTCTCTCCATCCTCCTCGCCTTTCCTTCGTAGATTACTTTTAGTCAAAAATGGGGAAAAGTTCGCTTAAACGTAGTATTTTGACAATTTCACTTGAAAGAGCCTAAAAAAAAACTCTATTCCCATTCCCAAAACTTTTTCGATTTGCATAACAACCTCGTCTAATAATTGTCGTTTAAACCAAGGTGGCTTGGAAACCGTTAAATACAACCAAACGCGTTTGCTTGTATTTAATGGTTTCCAAGCCACCTTGGTTTAAACCTAGGTAATCACTCATAGTAAACTCCATTTCTTTGCCAATTGCTTCAGAACTTCATTTTTCTACATTTTCATTACTTTTGTTTTACATTTATACATCATTGGGACAAAGTCAAATTTTACTAACCCTGGCAAAGGTAAGATGTTCTCTAACTTTGTAAATGAATATTTATAAATTTTATAAATTAGCAAAAGTTCAAGGAATAGCACTTATACCTTCAAGCGCCCTGGAGAGAAATTTCTGGAAATTAAGAGTCTGGATAGAAGATGAAAAGGATCCCTACTTACAAGCAATCAGTATGAAAATTGAGTCTTAAATAGGATAAGCTTTTAGAATTTTCCCGACCGTAAGTTAAACGAGAAAGGGTGACGTATCACAAAGACTAAAATTCAGAATAGATTCAATTAACCAATCCACTCGAAGCGTTTTAACGTGTTCTAAATTGTGCTTCTTTGGAGGTTCGTTCCGATCACCGAATAGAATCAGATGAGAAGTAAGAACCAACTGATGGGACGGTTCCATTGCATGAAATCGAACAAGATTGTCCAATGGATTCACCCCGTCCGGATTGGGTTCCCTATTTAAAACTTCTCCATCTGCCAACCGAATACAAATTCCCAATTCATTCTTGCTCAGTTTAAGACCATTTACATCATAGGCCGTGTTCTTGTAGATGTAGAATGAAATTCCTTGGAATAAACCTGGATTCTGTAAATGTAAAAAAAATAACGAGTAATAGAATTTATACTGCTGCGCTCTGTCTCCCTCGCACTTATATCTTTTGCTCAACGTTCTACTTTTTTTCTCCTCCCAGAACGAAACATGACAAGTTGCTAATAAATAGTCAAGGAAGAAGAGCATAAATAATCTATAAGAAGGGGAGTCTGACAGATTTTTTGATTAAGAATAAATTTTAGTTAGACTAGGGGACTTACCTTGCGCTCTCGATTAATGCGAGATCGATTCCGGGTCCCACTTGATCCCTTTGAACCATCACCTACGCATTGCCTAAGGTTTTTTCCAGTGCTCTCTCGAGAGCCCTTAACATACCCTCCAATCTCAAAGGCTTCAGGATCGGAGAGCCTCTCCCCAGAAAGCGAATTTGTCAGCCCTTAAACCGAAATAGGAAAGTTTGAGATTATAAGCTCTGAAATCGTGAATTTAAAAACGAAAAACGAGAATTTTCTTACAATCAGAGCTAAGTAGCCAAGCTCCAGTGAGCATTCCATACAAATAGTTCAGGGTTAATGGAACCATGCCTTTTGGTTTCGCGTCAAAAATTATGTGTGTGACATCTCTCCTGCATCAGTAGAAATAAAAATAACGAAATGATTAGTTACATTTATTTCGTTGGGTAAAACCAGATCGTGGAAATTCTCCTAGTAAAAATTAGTTAAGTTACTTTATGTTATATCAAAGTCAAAATAATCACACATAATTGTTCTGGTATTTTAAGATTCTTTTAATCACTGTAAACCTACAAATTCCATAAAATGTAATCAAGAACTCAAAGGAATAAGTATTCAGTGTATACTCATAACAATAACTACTGTTATAGTTATGTCAATTTCAATTTGTGTTGTTAAATTCTGTATGCAAAACGTAAAGCTCTTTCTAAGTTTCACTTAGGTAAATCTCTGTAATTAATTACAATAAAGACTCTTGAATTTCGCATTTCTCCGGAAGCTGTGATTTCATGAATTGGGAAGATTGTACTTAAATATTGAAAGCTATTTCCTGAAATTGGAGACGATGAAGAACAATTTGTAATAGAATCTGCTAGATTACAGTAGTAAATCTTCTGACACAAGTTTGAGAAACACTGAGGAGGAATTACGAACTCACAAGCAATAAGCATAACAAAATTATCAGGATTTGTACTTACGTAAACTTGTCTGTCGTTTTTAATTTGAAAGCACCACTCAATTCATTCAGAAAGTTGAGATCCACCGGATAAGTAAAGAACAGAAGCGATTTGCTTCCACGCAGGCGTGAAATAGAAATAGCGTCCTTGACAGCCAGTTCTCGCTTATATGGTCCTTTGTAATTATTAATAGCATCGTAAACTTCTCTGGTCTTTGCGACATCCCTGTTACAAAATCACAATGTTCAAATCCAGGAAAATAAATTGTACTAACTAATTTATACTATTATACTCCGTGAGAATTAAATGATTTGTGACCGTGTAAATGAAGGCAAGCCTAAAAAAATACGTACAAATAAAGCAATAAATAAATAATTTGTTTAATCGGTATCGGTATCCTCCTCCTAAAAAGAATTCATACTGATTAACCCAATTAACTATGAATTTGAGAAAATTTTAACTTTAAATTTCTTTCTCTACGTTATATTTGTCGTCTTTTTTCTTATGCCGTACGTTTCCCTATTCGTTGTGTGTGCGTAACGTAACCCTTAACGGTTTCACAAAAACTCTTCCACCTGATTCTTTCTCCTTGTCCAGCCCCAAGAGATGGGCATTGAAAATAAAGTAATTACTTTTCTTTGAGAAAAAATAAAATAGGGGAGCGACGAGCGACCCATAAATTAAAATAATAAAATTAAAAGTCCACCTGTCCCAGGACGACTTTATTTTTTTAACTAGTTTATAATAAGTAAAAAGCGTTTGATTTGATGACAGAAACTTACACTGGAAGTAAGCCATTATCGTTTGGGATATCCTTCAATGCACCATACGACAGTAGTAGGTTAACCATGTCAAGTCGTCCAACGCGGGCGGCTTCATGAAGCGGAGTATGACCAAATCCGCCGGCGACATTAACCAGACTTCCATGTCTAAGCAACGTATCAACGACTTCGAGAGCATTAGGCGTTTTCCCAGTGATTCCTTCATGCTAAACAAAGTTAATAATTATAGTCATAGGAGGGTATTTCAATTTTAGTAAAACTAAATTTATACCAATGGTGTCCATGCGGCGAAATCTTCTGCATTCATGTCCGCGGACATTTCAAGAAGCCGCACAAGTTTTACTAACTGCCCAGTCCTTGCAGCAATGTGAAGCTGTGTTTCGCCCTTTTCATTTCTTTTATTCAAGATTGATGGTGTAAGTGGAGATTCTGGTTTAGCCATTTTAATGGACGGCAATGTTGAACCAGAACTTGTTTCAGATGAACTCGAAAGGTTACGAATACGAGTGGATACAGTTTGTTTTGGCTGTCTTGGAATGGCATCGGCTTCGGCACACACACGTGGTAATGGAGTTTTCGAAGTTGAAGCCATTTGTCTTTCATTCCGGCGTTGTTTGAAGAATTTGCGGGTAGCTGTGACTGTTTTGCCAACTTCGAATTCTAACGAATCGGTAGCTGAAGCTAAGACATTTTCGTCGTCCTTATTTCCATGAACTTGTCTGTCAGGGACCTTGGCCTTGATACTGCTTCCATTGCTACATCGAGGAACTTGTGCAACCTTGAAGATTTCCGGTTCCGGTAGAGAAGCCGTAGAATTATCTTGACTTCTCTTTCTGTTTTCGTTAAGGACAGTTGCAGCAGTTTGTTTATTTCTCCGACTTTTTCGTCTGGAAAGAGATTGGCAAATATTGCGAGTAAGAGGTGCATCTTTGTTGCAAGGTTCAGCATCCGATTCCAAATCAACGTTTTTCTCAAGAGTAGCATTCACAGAGGGTTCCTCGATAGGACACTTGATTTTAGACAAATGAGAATCAGAAGAATAAGGATTGCCATTCGTCGGCTGGTCGATATCAATTTCTATATTTTCATTTTCGCTCTCGTCGTTTGTCTCCATTTCGAATGAATTTTCGGTGTCATATCTTACTAAATGTTCTTGTTGAAATTTGCGAAGGTTTTGAAGCAAGTTGGTTGTAAATAAATCCGGTAAGGAAGCATTCGCCGGAGACAAGCGATTACAGAGGGTGCATTTCTTCACTTCACCAGACTTTAGATGTAAATTCAAAGTCTTGAAACATTTTGTGCAGTACTTATGCTGACAAGCACTAAGCATCCATACGTCTTCTTTCGGAAGTTTAGAACTTAAAAACAGACAATTCATTGTTAACATGCAGTAATGAGAGAATTTACGGCCCTATGTTTCAATGTAGATTAAATCTTCAAATTCAATTGTCGAATAAGACGTAAGATATTTTACCATTTCCGACAAACGATTAACTTGAGCATATCACTCAATTTTTCTTTTGTTTTAACGAAAGGATCCATTTCCTCCACCTGTATTCACCTGTTGCTCAAGAACATATAGACTGCGAAAACAAGAACGTTTACCTACCAAATTCAGCAATTAAGCAGAAACATCTCTAAATTAATCGAATTTAATTAGTAACTCAATTAAATTTCAAAACAATGAAATGAAAATAAGTTAACTTTTTTTTGGTTTTATTTAACAAAAGTAAATTGGAGAAGGAAATTACCGCCAATTTCTTTCAACTGTCGCGCTTTAAATTAACTCCGCCTACTCGGCAAAGGACGCCATGCAATTTCTCTCCCCAATGATTGTGATGTGATTGTGACCTTTGCGTTGACCTATGACCTTTATTTTGTCATCGCGACATTACCTCTAAGACTTTTACAATTTTTGCCTTGACATTTTAAAAATTCTGAGTAAACAGCGTTAGTTTAGTTGCGTTTACTTGCTCCAGAATAATTATGCTCGACGCTCGAGCATGAGCATGCTTATTTCTTTCGATGACGGAAATGGGTTGAAAGAACAGCATTGAAAATTACTAAAAATTATAGCTTGTTACAGCTTTTTGTACGGCTACTGCTAACCACAACATAAAAATAAGAAGAAGCGTAAAGACAGGTTGTTGAATACGTTAAGCTTTTCGTTTTTGAGCTGTACGAAATGGCGCACCAACTGTATCACTTGGCCAATGTTCCCGCTTTGACCTGCCTCATCACTGAACCCATCCCTGATCCTCGGAAGAAAGCGCATAAGAATGGTGATGCTGGGAATGTAACCGCTTCCTCCGGCCAAGGCAGCGGTGGATTCAGTTCCCTGGAAGGGCAATACGCCCGTCACCCATCAGGCTCCAGCCCCATGTCACTTCTCTGGTTTAGCAACATCAAGCTTTGTAAGCTCCAACATCAAAAAAAGGTATTTTTCTTTAAAAATAAATGGACATCTTCCAGCGGCGGACGTCCAGAAGCACTTGGCCTATCCAGAGTCATGTCTCATAATTTCGGAAGAAGGGGAGGGCATTGGGAAGATGTTCACAACCGTTGAACTGAGCTCTTGGGCTGGAAGGTCATGCCTTCTGGTCCACTCTGGAAGTTACGCCAGAATCGGGCCGGAAGTGGACGTTGGCACGAGCCTAACTGGATTCATCACTCCTGACCTCAAGGTCATCCAGGAATTGTGTCACGAGTAAGCGTTCTAAAATTAGATTGTAAGTTTGAGGCAAGCCAGTGCTTCAAATTGTATAAAAAACAAACCAATTATCTTCTGACATTTGGGTCATTTAATGCCATTGACATACTTTCTTAACTTTCTCTTAAGTCTTAAATTCAACAAGATATAATACCTGCTTAATTTTAGTAGATTGTATGAAGTATGGTTATTATATCCCCTCTGAAAGGTGGAGTCTCTTTCATGGGGTCAATTTTGACCGAAAAACGTTTCTGTCTGAAGAGGCTATTGGCAGTCTTCACTGTCGAACTACGTACAAGCGCGGAGATATCATAAAATTCGATCATGTCACTTCCATTCCTTTCATTGACCTCAAGACATTCGTCTCCGAATCTGCCAGCATCCTCCTTCAGCGATTGATCATCTTCGAGAAGAAGAGTGGGTCAATTACATTAAAAGCCCTCGATTCCCAGGGCACAACCGTTCCAGTGGATTACGTAATATCTGTTCATTTCAAAATGTTTTGACAAGGATGACAATGACATAATTTTACAGCACATTCTGGGACGCGGCATTGAGAATGTCAAAGGTGAAAAAGTGGAAGTTCACGGAATCCGAAGATCCCTCTGGAAGGACAGCATTAAGCACGAAGGCATTTCCTGGGACTCTGTTTTCAACTTTTACGGACGCTTGGTCCTCCGATGTCAACCTCACGGAAATGATCATGCGCTGATTCCCCTTTGGTTTCGACCAGTAGAAGAACGCGACGAATTCGGGCAGTTCTCAGGGTACTAATCGAGGGTCCAATCGTTAAATCGACGAATTTTTAAAAAGCATTAATTTGTTGCAGTATGCGCCCACCCATTATTTGGGCGTGTGACCAAGAACTCTACTCGAATTATTTGATGAAGAAGGTACTGTTGACTATTAAGTGTTTAAGTAAAAAATGATTTTAAATTGGACAACTAGATAGAACCACTAAAAAGTTGTCAATTATTTGGTGTAAAAGATGAGCTCCATTTGACATACTTTTAGCTTTAATTTTAGACGGAGTTATCAGCCCAGTATAAAACGTACTTGATGGACCATCCAGCCCTTCGATCCTTGCTGAGTGACTTTATGCAAAAAGTCCTCTTTAGTAAACCCAAGGATGTTTTCCAATTTGCAAATGAATACTTTAGCCGCTTAGTCAAGTTGAGACAAGATTCGCCGGAGAGTTCAGATTGCGAAACTTCTTCGTCCTGCAGCGATCAAGACGAAGAAGAGGCAGATGAAGAAGCCAAGAAAACTGAAGATGCCGAAATTATGGAAAATATTCTGCAGTTGCATCATAAAATGTATCCTTTGATAAAGGTTGAAAACCTTACATCGTTTGGAATTGAAAATGGTGGAGAAGATGATCCACCACTGTTCCCACCGCCCCCACCTTCTCCACCTGAACGATACTCTAACAGTAATGAGGACGCTGGGGAGCGGGAGCACATTACTCAGCTTGTACCAGAAGCTGAAGATGGAGAATAACAATAAAGGGTAAATGGTATCTTATTATTTAAAAAAAAATCAAACCACAATCTCCGCCTTAGTAATGATCAAATTAAATTCTGGTTTACTTACTTTTGTCTATTTTGGTTAATGAATGTTACAGTAAAAAAAAATAAGTTACACCGCTTAGAACTAACTCCAAAAAAATGGTGGAAATTGATTAAGTTTCTACGAGAAATTTTCCAAATCATTGTACGTTAGATGACTACCAATAGATAAGATTACTGTATTCTAGGAAGCCTGTTCGCTGAAAAAATTTGGGCAAAAAAGATTAAACAAGTTTTCACACGTCAGTAAGTGGGACAGCATTTATCAACAGCTTTCCAATATTTGAAACCGTTGACTTTAAACCAATTGGAAGTATGGTGAAGTGGTCCTAAGTTTTTCTTTGGAAATACAATAAAGCAGAAAAGTACAACAGAACGTGGGGAGAGTTGGTAATAAACTTGATTAGGTAGGTGGAACCATGAAATTCTTCTGTACCATGGTTGAAAAACGGATATTGCGGAGGCTCTTTGTAGCAAAAGTTAGAACAGGAAGTTAGTGTTAAGCTCAGACAAGCTGCTTCACAAATTCACCTTGGTGGGTTAGAATTCAAAGTTTGTCCAGCATCCCAATTCGCTTCTCCGTCAAGTTACATATGATACAATTCTGAAAAGAATATAAAACAAAAACGTCGTTTAGCAAAACTTGAAATGAAAAGTTGGAACTTAAAACTCTCCAATTTATTTTAGTTTTCTGATTCAGTTTACACTTCAGCTTACGTGAGCATCAAAAGTCGATAGACAAGGTTCATGAAAGACGTGTTTACAGTAGAAAACTTTGATGTCATCTGCTCTGTGTAGTTCTAGAAAAATTTGAAGTTTCCTTTTATGAAGAAAGTTTTACCGAATGTTACACGTAATTTATGAAAGATAAAATAAAATCTACCTGGAATGATGATACGCTTTTGACAAGAACCACAATATTGCTCCTCTGGCACAAAAAAAATTGTGATTACTAAATTAAATTACTAAGCAAGCAATTTAATAATTTAAAAGATCGAAAAAATACCTTCTAGATAAATCCCGTGTTGTTGAATTTTGACTAATTTTTCAAAGAGAACCAAGCAATCTCCAACTAGAATATTTTTGCATCCATCTTGTAAGGAGACCTGAAGACTGTAATCTTGCATAATCTTTACTAAGCTATCACGGAGGCCAGGAATTTCCACTCCATTTTCTATTTTCTTCACGATTATCTGCGGGTCAACATGTGTCCCAATGTTACATAGCAGCAGTTGAATGTAACCTAGAGTGTAATATGATAAATAAAAAATAAACGAGAGGCAACAAACAATTCATCAATAATTATTTCATTTCAAACTTGGTTTATCCAGTGAAAATTGGATGAGATCTTCCCACAAGTCACGGTAGTCGTGCTCTTTGCAGAATTCGATGGCTTGATTTATATCTTCCAGTTCATGAGTAATGAGTCGAAGTGCCTCCTTTGCGTTTCCCATTCGAGCTATAATTGGCAACAGAAATACAATCCTTGGGCCCAGCGATTGATTATAAATCATTTGTCTCCGGACTAAAAACTTACTGAGGAGATAAATCATTTCTGCATATAATTGGCGCTTCTTGCAGATAAGCATGGCGTCGTGAATTGGATAATGATCCGAAGCCTTTAGAAATTGTAAAAGTTTGTCAGGAGCGTAGTCAGCGTACAGTGAAACCATTTGTCCGTGAAATTCTGGCAAAAGTTCTTTCCCTTCTTCTCTGTATAAAGCATCCAGGTACTAAAATGTTAAACCAAACATTTCATTTCTCGTTATGTAAACTTAGCCTAAATAAGATGATACAATATGGGTACTTTCGCCGATGACAAACATTTTACCTGGTAAAGGTAGTATCGATTCCCTTGCAGTTTCTGAACAATCAAAGAAGGTTTGATCTGATCTTTGTGTTTCATAAAGAGAGAAATGGCTTCTGGCGTTTTCAATGCCATCAATTCTTCTATATTATCTTTAATTTCTTTAAACAGCCCATGCCTTTGGATAAGCATAAAAACGTGAGGATCTTGAAGTCTAAAACAATAATAACAAAAAATTACTGCACATTTAATACAACTTTTTCTTAAAAAAGAAAAGTTAACTTCTGCTTATTTAGATTATTACATTTTCGAGTAGAATACAGAATCAAAACCACGACCTAGTGCTATAGCTGATTATATGAATTATGGAATACACACAAATCTTGCTTCAAGTTTTCTTACCTAAGATACATGGCAAGAGCTTTTCCATATTTATTTTCATAGGAGTATAAATCTGCAAGAGCCTGGAGAAGAAAGCGGTTGTCAGGATCGCAAACAATAAGGTGATCCAAAACTGCGTTAATGATCGTTGGAACGTTGTACAAAGTTGGAGGTGGAGCCCAATCACGGACTAATGTCAAAAACGCTTCCACGTCCTTCTTTAAGTATTCGAACAGGACAAGCTCGTACAGGTATCTTTTTAGTTTGTAGTTCTCATTCCGTGGAATGAACGGAGCTATAGCGCTAAGCTGACCAAGTGCACTGAACCTTAAGATTTGCTTCTCCCACTCCTCGGGTTTATCCTTAGCTGTTAAGAATTATTACTGTGTATTTATTTAACCACCCCTTTTTAATATATCACTTTAGTAAAATAAACAAAACATAATTGAATTACCAAATATTTGAAGACACAGCTTTCCGGCTTCCTCGTATCTTTTGTTCTGAAACAAGTGCTCCAAATACGTTGTTCCAAGTTGGAGGACTGAGTGACGCTGTAGGAGTCGTACATTTTGTGTAGCATATTCCAGAGCTTCTTCATACTTACTAATAATCAAATCCAATTAAATTTTCACTACATAAGACGTTTCAAACCAAATATGGTAAGTTTTGTACCCGTGTTCCATCAACCACTGGATATGGTCATCCAAATCTCTTGACTTTGCCAAAATAATGTCTTTTGGAGTGACAATGAAGTAGAACAACTCATCTGTTAAACTTTCTAGGTGATAATCACCGAGCTTATACTGTTGAAATCCTCTCGTCTGCAGGACGTGGGTGTAGACGATTTCATAACTCAGTCTATCTGGTTGAACAATGTGTAGTTTGGGACGCTGTGGAAATGGCTGGAAATCAGTTGGAATGTTTCTGTTGTTTCCATTGGTTGCATCTGACTCCAATGCCTCTTGAATTTCAGTCGGAGAGGGATTGTCCAAGCACAGCATAGTCAAATATTGCCCAAAGGAAGAGATTCCAGAGATACAAAAGTCAGTTTTGAACATGTTAATAATTTGAACATAAAAATTGGACGCTCCCTGGTCAATCTTCAGAGTGTCTTCTTGTTTTCGCACATTACAAATCTGGACTTCCGAACCCCATCCAATGTAAATTGTATAGGCATCCTTCCAAAAAAGGTTACATCGGTAGGACAAAAACTTATCTCCCCTCAAACTGTCAAATTGAACACGACTAATAGTCACCATATCGGTCATGTCGTATATTCTAACTTCTGCTCTCCAGCTACATGCAGCAAACCGATCTTGCCATTTTAGATCAGTGACTGTCGACCCTTCCAACAAAACAGTTGGTTTAAGACGAGAAAATATGTTTCGCTCGTACACTGTTACACTTTCGTCACCTAAAACAGAATACACTTGTAGTTAGCTACTAAATACCGACTTGAAAAATCTATAGCTATTACCAATGATGAACCTTCTAAATAATCCTCCTTTGCTATAATGCGGATCTATTGCAATACACCGAATCTTTCTATCCAGCTGAAGAAACAGCACTTTCTCCCCATCACAAACACTATATACGTTCACTCTCCCATCGTCCGAACAACTGGCAAAGAAATCCCCATTGGAATCTATGGAAATCTGATTGACAGCAACTTTGTGAGCTTCATAAAATTTTCTTGGTGTGAGGGTCACATTGTTTCCAAGCGGATCCAAAATATAGACCTGTCCTCGATAACTCCCGACACAGAGAAACTGAAATTTTTTGTAGTTCAGTTTTCTTGTTAATACAACTTTATTTCCTATTTCAAAATACCTTTGGATGTACTGCAACACAGCTCACAGCATCCTTATCCAGGATTTTGCTAAAATCGTTCCCAAGCCTTTCGAACTTAAGTTTTGGTTCTTCATCTTCCTCAGAGTCGTCGTCATCATCTTCATCATCGGTAAACCTTCGGGATCCACTGACGTTTTCCGCATCCACTCCAATATAACTTCCTTTTTCAAATTCTTCTTCTTCCATGTCATGTAACTTCATAATCCGGTACTATAACCTGAGAATACAAAAGTGTAAAACTACCCAATTGTCCAATTTATACCGTATTAATGATATANATACCGTATTAATGATATACGCCCTTTCCCAATCTGTTATCCGTGATTATCATATCTCTCCCTGTCCCAAGTCAGTGCGTCGAGAGTCGAGGCTTCGTCTCCCTGACCTTGACCTTACCCTACAGCGGTTTTATACTAAATGACAATCCTTCACAACACAGTTGTATTTATAAGAACGAATTAGATGTTAAAAAAAGTAATTGCTAAATGCTAAGTTACTTTACTTTAGCGTTCCGTCCTTGTGTCCGTCGTCTTCACTCCCTTTACGCAAATTGCGACACGCGTATAAACGACCTTAGTTAACGCGTTAATTATTTTAAGATTAACTGCAGTCAGATTGCTTTTAATCCAGGTAACAGCGCTTACTCAATTTTCAGGAAATTAGACAGCTGACTAACGATATATGAAATTGCTTTTGTGCCTGGTTACCTTATAAAAAACTCATTCATTTCATTTCAAACTCAAATGCAGCAGTGCAAAAAAAAAATCGAATCGAACTCGTGTAAACAAAAAGTTTAAACAAAGGTAAACACTAATTAATTAATATGACCGGTGTGCCGTGTCCCGTGTGATTACATATTAATTATAATTATTTTATAGTATTTGTATTTGTAAGGGGTTTACTTTTTTTTAATTAATTAGGTCACCTGATTCTGGATTTGGAATTAAAGAAAGAAAATACTTGACCGGTCTCGCTCGGCTTCGTCTCGTCGGTGATCATTTTAGGCTGACATACTTGTTTCAGCTAATTTGATTCTAATTCTTAAACCTGGTTCCAGATTAGATTGCTTCCTAATTGACGAGATTCGATATCATTTCCAAGCAAAATGGCTGCTCGATTCGGCAATTTCATTAAGAAAGTGCCAATGATGAATCCTCCTCGTGTGAGCTCGGATGTGATTCATGGATGTATTGGTGTTGGAACAGCAGCCATATTCGGTGGGTACATCACTGTCCATACTCTGCTCTTGGACAAGTACAGAGATCTGTACCAATTGTACAAGTAAGGTTGTAATTTTGCAATAAAATTAGATCTGATTGCGTAAAAGGCCCTATGTTCATAGAAATGGTTTTGTCACTCCATTGACCCCAGAAATGAAGGGAAAAGTTCAACAGGTCGTCAAGGATATGAAATTATCCGAAAAGTACCAAGGCTACGTCAGAAGCTTCTATACCTCGACCTTAGATGCTGTTCATATGGGTTCATTCAAGTTGCGAAGTGGAGCGTATGTGGGAATACCGGCGTCGTTTACTTACAAATCATCGCAAGACATTGACCAGGACCTAATTTTGGTAAAGAAAATTGTACCGGTACAATTTAAGGAGTTGACAAGTGGAACTTATGAATTTTTATTTGCCTTATTTAGATGCAGGGGAAACAAGTTCCCTGGAACAGCGAGGCTGGAGAGCTCTTTCAGGATTCCCTAATATTGAGCGAAAATGCCCAAAAGTTTGTAATAGCTCGAGAATTGTGCCATCTCAATACGCACTATGTCCACAATTTTGGATTGATATCTTCTGGAGCTTTTTCTCTCCAATATATCGGCTCTGCCTACCTTAACATCAAGACCTATGGCCACTTCAAACCGGCATCCTTCCGCTACACTCTGTACACCATGGTGGGAATATTCACCTTTGGCATTTGGTCTTTTGCTACTGATTCCCTTAATAGATATTACGAAAATTATGCTGACAAGACTGCATCAGCCATAGGAATCGGTTACGCTCGGGGAGCGGTCGAACTGTACACAAAATTAGCAAGAAGGAACATCGCCTGTCGAGATATGCTGGGAGCGGAAGGCGAAAAACTGTACACCAAATACGGAAACTACAATAAGGAACTCATTCGGCAACGCTATACTCCGATCTCTGTTCGTAAGGAAAAGGCAGAAATGAGAGTCCGGGAAATACTAGGAGTAAATAATAATACAAATTAGTAAGTTCTAGGAACATTTAATAAGTTCTTATTAGTTGAACCATTCAGCAATAAAAGTGACGCGAGCCTACTGTGCGTTAACTACGTTACGATCTTTCAATTAAATTTTAGCATGATTGTCCGTGTTCTGCCCCTTTGAGCTCAAAAGTGTAGTGCTTCTTTCCATTGACAGGCAGCTGTTTCGGCATCATCTTGACGAAACAAATTCGAACCTTCGTGCCAATCCATGCGAGCAAGCAAGCAAATGAAATTACTCCAAGGAACGTCAAGTTCATCACCGTTAGTGAGAATCGAAGCCTGCAAGTAGCAACATTGAACAGTTACTGTGTGAATTAGTAAATGAACTTCCCTGGAATTACCTTCTGCTTTTGTCCAAACGATCTTCTCCGTAAAGGATACAATCAACATGAAAAGGCTCTCCAAAATTCCTCTTTAATTCCTCGAAGTCGAAGTTCTCATGGGGATCACGTGATTCGGCTGAAACAATTGGTAATTTTGGGTAGTCCCCATATCCAGTTCCATCGTCAGGGTACGCTTCGTAGTCTGGATCAAAGAAAAGCAGAAATTTTAATTGATTTTCGTTGCTTTCAATTTGTAAACTATACATCACCTTCCGGGATGAGACCATATTTCTTTGCCGCAGCGCTACGTTCCTGTTCTGTCTTGGGGTAAGGACCAGGTTTCCAGTCTTTATTCCAATATCCGGCATATGTTCGAACAGTTTGAAACGATAGGGTAGAGCGTCGAACTCTTCTTGCGATAACTTGCAAAGGAAGCATTTCACAGCCTTTAAAGCAGATGCTGCTTTTCACCGTTGTTGGACTTAACTTTCTTTTTGTATCATCCACTGACTTCTTCCGGAATCCGAACCCCACTTCCCGTTAATTAATCAAGCCTTCCTTCCTCTACAGAATGAAAGCTTAAGTTAAGTTTAGACATGAAAAATTCACTCGTTTCAAGTTTAACACTTATTTCTAATAATAATGTATGCTTTGACTCGCCTTACTTTCGACCCGTGTAGCAATAACAATCGCTACTACTAATTGGAACGCCAATTAACTCCTCAATCTCAATTAACTTTAATTTTAAACAGCTGATTTGTTTTTCATGTCACTTCGTTGGTCCACTTAAAATAAAAACATGAAAATTTTCGCTCTCCCGCTAAATGAATTCAGTTCACATAAATAATGCTCAACCTCAAAGCTCAAGTAGCCGCAAGAATTCAATCTCAACATTTATTTGCACAAAAAAAGTATAAATATCAAATATGCTTGTGCTCATTGGTTAAGCTTTATTAATTTTTGTGTATAGCCGTTTAGTTTTGTTTTGTATAGAATCCACGTGACAAGTTTCGGACCATTGGACTGTTTATCCTAGTCCTGCTTTTTCATATCCGATGACTTCTCTACCGCTGGTGGAACCTCGTCTTCCTCCGGTTCCTCCGTCGCTCCATCCTGGAGCAAACCATCTTCCTTGGAAGTTTTGGAGCTCTCACCTGGTACCCAAAGACCAGACTCGACGCATCGCTTCATGTGGTACGTCGCTTGATCTGGTGGCAACTTTGCTATGGCTTCTTGAAGCATAGGAATGTTTTGATTCTCAAAGCATTTCTTCAATTCCTGCAAGAAATAATAAGTCAACCGTGGAATTATAAGTTTTAAAAACAGGATTCAAAGTATTTTCCATTACGTCGGGTAGACTATCGAAAACTTCGTAAGGGTCGAGTCCTCCAGGACCAAGACGCTGCTGGCGCTCTTCCTCTTCCGCTTCCGAAATTTTCTCCTCCGCTCGCCTCATGATTCGAATGCGAAATGCACTCAACTCCTCCTCGAAGGCATGCTTGTATTCCAATTGCTCGGCATGAGCAATTTTTGAAAAGAAGTCTGAGATAACAGACTGCAAATCCATGTGCAATAGTTTTCAATATAAATTAGTGTAGTGTTCGGCTTTTAAAGTTTTGGCACTGCTGTTTGTGCGCGGCTTACCCTTGGATCTCGATCAACTTGCTTAGCGAGTTCGAGCATAAATTGCATCGCAATGCATTGATGTGAAACGTGATTCATCAGTTCTGTCTTTTGCTCGAGAGCAAGATTTACACACCAGATAGTGAGGTAACTTGTAGTTTCTTCACAAGCGAGATGACTATGCTCCTGAAAAGATTTGCGAATTTGAGGTTCATCATAAATATTTATCGTTAAAAACTTACAAGAAGGAATTTTTTAGAATCTTGATACTTTCGCAAGAGTCCAAACTGCTTCATTAAACTCTCATTCGCTCTTGTAAATGCTTGGAGCTTCTCGGCCTTTTCCTCTTCTGTCAGAGCTTTGGCCTCTGCTTTAGGTTTTGTATTTATTACTGTCTTAGTAAACCCACTCTGGGAAATTGTATCCACATTCCAAGGCATCAACTAAATATCAGGCATAATAAACAATTACACAACGTTTAGGACTTATCTGATTATTGATTAATAACTCTTACACGCTCTTCCTTCAATAGCTTGGCTTCGTTGTTTTTCATTTCAGAATCTTTCTTCTCCCATTCAGTAAGAATCTTTTCAACATCTTCCCCTTTTGATTTCTTTTCTTCGATTTTCAATTTTTCTTTAAGATGCTTCGCTTTTTGGGCTTCGATTTCATCTTTCTTTTTCTTGAACTCTTCCATCTTCTGAAGTCTGGCTTCATGGCGCCATTTGAAAAGTGACGGAGTGTCAATGTTCGGATGTGTATCATCCTCATCATCGGACACCTACATAAAAGTAAAAGTACCCATAACTTAATCATCGTCAGCTTATTTATTGAATTAGAACATTAAACACACTTTTAAAGCGCAATCAGCCCTTTAAAAATTAAACCGTACAATGTAAGATAGCAAGCACCGAATAGGGGGTTGTATAGCGATTGATAAAAAAACTAACTTCGATGTTTCTCCATTTACTGTAGTCGACGCCTGACATGGTTCCTCTCTCTGATGCCGTCCACGGTCCTTTTTTTTTATAATGCTGTTTGATTTGTCAGTGTTTCTTGTGAAGAATCAGCTCTAATACTTCAATTATTCAATCACTAACCTAATTAACACACAACTAATTAGTTTCCTGTCAGACAAATGAATGTTGCAATGCAAATCCTCCAGAATTTTCTCTCTTGCTTTCCCCACTCAGCTGTCTCTTTTCATATCTTGTATTCTTTTTGAGTAAATTAGAGATAACTTCTCTGGTTGCACTGAGGGTTACGCCGCAGTCTTCATTTACTAAACTGGCATGGGCAAGGGTAGGTCAAGAATTGCCTACCTGTTCATTACCCGCACTCTATTGAACGCTAGAGATGGGCATTGTTCCTAATATAAATTTTAAAATAAAAATACTCCTGACCTAGGTCGGTTTGATTCCCTAGTAATTATTATAAAAGCGTTTATGTAAAGTGGCCGAGATCAAGGTCGCTTGGCAACGAATTTATGAACTTTCTTATAAGGTTACGCCATAACTCTGTTGATCGTGTTTTTTAAGAAAAAAATCAAAAACGCCGAGAAATACACCGAGTTGTTTATTTTTGAGCAGGTCATAGGCGAATGTCAAATAGAACAACAACAACATGTAAATAAAATGGAAAACTTATGATGCAGTAAGCTTCTATAGAAACAACTTTTAATCCTTTATTGCACTGTAGGGTGCAAGGTCGCTTGGCAACGAATTTATGAACTTTCTTATAAGGTTACGCCATAACTCTGTTGATCGTGTTTTTTAAGAAAAAAATCAAAAACGCCGAGAAATACACCGAGTTGTTTATTTCAAGTTATGAATCAAGGATTATGATTTTGATTGAATTCTAATATTCCAGCTTTAGAAAGCGTCGCAATTTCTCATTCTAACTTGATTAAACTAAAACGATTAAAACGATCTTGATTAAACCTCTCTATACTAAAACGAAAGAACAATGTGATCCGCTTCCTAAACATGAAATTGAAAACTACTTTTTGCAAAATTTTGTGAAAATCCGCACATTCATACGAATCAAGGATTTAAATGCAAAATTGGGCAAATGTAGAGCAGCAAAACGTAATGCAAGGAAGGCGAAGCAATTTGCGCAAGCGTCATTTCCAACCTGGGAGGAGACTGAAACGGAAGATGAGCCTCGATAAGATATGAACTAATATTCAGAAACCTTCCAATTTCGCTTCACACAGTAGAGAAATAAAAATCATAAAATTTAGTCGATAATTGGTTCTTTTTCATTTCTGACTAATTACTATAGTTATTTTTTTAAGTAAACAACTCAGTGTATTTCTCGGCGTTTTTCGATTTTTTCTTAAAAATTACGATCAACAGAGTTATGGCGCAACCTGGTACTAAACTTCACAAATTCGTTGCCAAGCAACCTTGGCCGAGATGGTCGCACAAATAGTCGCCTTCAATTCACTTAGCTTTAGAGATGGAAATATCTTGTATTAAATATTGATTTTTTCGTGAAAAATGGATTAACTGATTTACGAATTTAAAATTAACTAACTTTAATTAATTAAAATCCTCCTTTCCCAGGATGGGCGTTTAAGCTAACTTTAAATAACGCCAGTCATTTCATAAACGAAAATTTTCGTCAGGTCGTAAAATGATAAACTGCTAATGTTTTTCGGCCTCTGTTCGATTTTGGATAAATTTTGAATTTTCATAGAAGAGCTGTTGAATACGAATTTGACTTTTCAGACTCCCGAAATCAGCAATGCTTTTACCAGCAAGATTCACCAAAGGTCAAGGTAAAAAGTGTAGCGTTAAAGCCGGAAAATATTCCAGAAATATTATAAACTATTGAACTATATTTTTCTCGATTTTTTTGCAGTGAACATTTAGGTCAATGTTAATTACAGTCCATTAAAAATTTGAGGAAATATTGAAAATAAATAAAAATTATATCTTTCTTCGATTTTTGTGAATCACGTCATAATCGTTTTTTGTCTATATAATTGACAATTGTTAATTAATTTTAGTTAACCGCGCTATCTACCATGGCTTTTTCATGCTCCATTTACAAAGCATTATGAATCGACTTAAAAAGTTTGTCAATCAAATTCCTTTCTTTTTCATTAGTTTTTGTGTCGTTTTCGTTTTCAAATTTGGTTAAGCTCTAACTTTTCTTCCGGAAACATCTGAATTCCAAGTTCAAATAGATTCAGTTGTAATAGAAACAGTACTGTATTCAGTGATAGAAAAATTAAGATTAGTAGATGACATTCGAAATTCCTATAAGAATGTAATATGAATTTGTTTGAAATTTGAAAGATTTGAAAGTAAAGGGCTTTGAAAATTCAAGATTATGTATTTTTGTACTAGAAATGTAACACCTTGTTTATACAAAAGATGAAATGACAAAATTCATAAGTTTACCTAAAACAAGAAGCAAGGCTGATCCATCAATTTAGAAAATATTGTAACAAAAATAAAATGGTGCTGACTATAGCGTCTATAAGGCTTTCAGAACAATCGAAAATAATCCAGCATTAAATTTACAGTACTTTATTACATTCAAGTAGTACGAGATATAAAGACAGAAACTCAATAATGAAATGACTTTTATATTTAAGTTTACTTAAACTTACTTTCAAATTAGGAAAACTAGAATTGACGTTGTAAAGCTATTGAACTTAAGGTATTCGGCATGCACTTCAATTTATCCAGTCATCTCAAACCTCATCTTCAAACTGTAATTCGAATAATGTTTGAAATTTGTAAAACTGAGTTTCATTACCAGTTCAACGATTTTGCACGGGTATTGTCCTTCGATTTATTTGAATTTGACCAGTTACAGAATGTGAGAATAGTCATTATGATATTGCTACAGCGTAAAAGTGTGTCAATATGCTGAAGATCAAATGACGCATTGATGATGGGAAGGAAGTGGCGTCTTAAGCCCCATGCGTTGCTCCTTAAGGACGACAAGCCTGTTTGAGACGTTATTGTGCTTGATGTGTTCAATGGGATTTCCCATTCCGCATCTTCCTTCCACCCTTTACTCCCTTAATGCAGCCACTTAACGAGAAGAACTTATCTGGAAGAGACTTGCAAAGGCAAACAAGAAGGCGTCAAGTATTTCACAAAGCTTCGTGTCAAGGACCCAACCACAAAGTCCTGAAAATCGTTTTCACATTGCCAAAATCCTGCACAGATACCTCCAGCGGAAGAGGCGTCCTTAGAGAGGAAGACAGAAGATGCGAAGAGGTCTCTCGCGGGTAACTTCATTCATTAAACATTTTTCTATTTGGAAGCACGACGTACCCTTAACTGGTTGTAAGTGGAGAAGCAGAGGTGGTGACCAAGGGAGGCAACCTCCTCGAAGTGTCCCGCATGGCAGGGCCCTCCATTTCCAAAAAGGGTCTCCTCTATATCTCCTCCTGATCCCTTTGTCTTCGCTATGAATCCTGCATTGAATCCTGGCTCATCTGCCAGGGACGAGTAGAGGAAGACCTCGCAGTGACAAAAGAAAGTGGTCCTTCCAGAGAGTAATTACGGGAAAGTGAGCGGAACTTACGAAATAAGGGATAAAGAAATGTAGGAGGCCCCTTTGAGTACCACTTAATTAATTTAGTTCTCGAGCCCTTTTATAATTTCTCCCACAATTACATTTTGACTAAGCTTCTGGAGATTCTCGGAATTGTTCCTGGAGCGTCCAATAGAACTAAAGACGCCACAGCTGATGTTAACTTGCTCATAAAGATTTGCTCAAATTAATCGTGTCATCATCGCCACTACTTGAAGTGCTCGAGAGTTAATTACTCGAAGCGTCGTTTGTTAAGGATGCACGCCACACGGAAAGTAAAATTGAAGGACATCTCCCCCAACCTCACTTGCAATTTGTGCGGCGGGTACTTCATTGACGCTACAACTATCGTTGAGTGCATTCATTCATGTAAGTTTGGCTTACAAATAATTAAAAAAATAATTAGAGCAGACAGTAATAATTTGAAATATTAAATAAAAAGTATGGAGTATTTCCAGATTTTCTCGAATATTTTCCGGTACAGAATTTAGCTGTATTTCTTGTTTTAACCAATTTCTCAGTGTTTGAACGTACGCAATTCCTAGGAAAAAATATTAATTTTAGATTTTTTTTAATTTCTAGTTTGTCGCAGCTGCATCGTCAAGCACCTAGAGAAATGTGACTACTGCCCAATATGTGAAGTACAGCTTCATTCTTCCAAGCCGTTGTCCAGCATTCGTCCGGATCAAATGCTTCAAGAAGTCGTTTACAAATTAGTCCCTGGATTATTTCAAAGTCCGTAACTAGCAATATATTCAAGTAGGATTTTTTCTTAATATAGATTTTTTTTTCGAATTTAGGCGAAATGAGTAATCGAAGGAAATTTTACGAGCTTTCGGAATCGCAGCCGAGAAGTCAGCAAGATGGAGGTCAAGTATTCAATGAGTCCTACATAACGTCCGATGATATGATTCACCTTTCACTGGAATTTGATACGGCAGACGTCAAGTTGAGGGTAAGGCTGATTTTAAGTGTCAATTAAGTAGGATAAATGAAGTAAATTATTGGGAATTGTTTTCTGCTCAGCTAATTCAGTTTTTAATTATTGCATTTGCCCTAGTTCAACTAATTAAATTATTTATTTTTCATCTTAGGACAACACAAAGCGTTTTATTCTGTGTCCGGCCGCTGTAAGTATCGCTGTTCTCAAGAAGCTTATTCAAGGGAAGTATGATCTCAAGAATCGTTCCTGCATCGAAATCAGGTACCGGGAGAGGTCCCTTCCCGATGATTTCCTTCTCATGGACATTGCTTACAAGTACTCTTGGAGTCAGGTAGGCTTATTTAGAACAAATCAAGCAACAACAGAACTTACAAAAAAACGATTATAATTAAAATTTATTTTATAACTATGATTTTGTAGAATGGCAACGGACCTCTACAACTGCATTATCGAGTGATTGGAGAGCCTTGCGCCAGATCTCCCTTCCGTTGCAAGTCGCTGCATCCTCTACAACTAATTCGCAAACTTAATTACCCACAAAGTCCCCAGGAAATTAGTACCCAGGATGATAAAAAATTAGTATCTCTGATCACCAACAGTCACTCGACAAAAAACTGTAAAACAAAATCAAGTGGAAAACCCCGAGGTCGACCTAAGCGAATCCGGACACTTTCCAGTGAAGACGAAGCAGCGGCCAAAAAGGCCAAGAACATCAATCCTAGGAAATCGAAAATTCTAAAACTCAAAGAATGGAAATATATTAAGAAACAAGCGATAGAAACCGAAATGACGAATCGAAATCAAGCAATGGATATTGGAATGCCCAGCCAAACGCATGGTATTGAAGTACAGTTGCGTATAAGTGAGAACGGTGTTATTAGTGCCAAGAGTGTTTCATCTGGAGAAGAACGAATTATAAACCCTCCAGGATCCACACCGCCCACAAATTCCAGTGCTTCAGGTGGTGAAGCCTCCTTATTGAATTCTAAAATGCCGATACACAAAGATCCCTCCCTCAGGTCAACACTGTTCGACCTCGGGGCATATCCGGAGCAGGAGTCACCAATGTCTTTGACGAAGAAGGACACTCAAAATGGTCACTACGAACCGGAGAGATTTAATATTTACAAGGAAAATGGGCTTGGCCTCTCTGAAAAGTTGAATAATAGGAATACTAATGACACACCGTCGCCAGCACATCATACGCTAAAAGTACCTACTCCAAGTAAATCGTTAAACTCGAACACGAATAATAATCGTGGAATTCATTCCGTTACCTCAAAGCGGACTCCAGTAAAGGACAATATGGAATCGATTGCTAAAAAAGCGCCGTCATCTTCTAAGAAGCCACTAAAATTCTTCAAATCTCGAATTGCTGAGAGCAGCACCGGAAATAGTGGACATTTCAATTCAAATGAACGTGTTGAACCGCGTTCTACTCATGTAAAGCCGAGTGAAAGGATTCCAGCGACGACGATCTCGAACACGCTTCCACTTGGCAATGACACTGCCGAAAACGCTTTAAATTTTCTGACTCCGGAAGAATTGCTCGACGGTGCTCCTCGAACCAATGGTCTAAAAAGGAAGGAAGGCGATGACTTAGCGATCTCTGAAAAAATGCAAGAACCTTCTCCAGAAATGGATCAACTAAGTCATCATCACCGATTTTCTGGACATGGGTTCCATCTGGATAGCAACATGAATATGGGCACAATGGGCCTCCCCATGCATTTTCTTCCGTCACTAACGAACAGTTACTGTTCATTTCCATTCTTTCCAAATCCAAATCCTATTAATCCTCTTTGGGCCATGGCAATGACCATGAATTTGAATCAGTCCTTAGCCCCATTCTCATTTGAAAATTCATCTCCTGCAACAAATATGCTCAATGGAGTGTCTGGAAGTCACAAGTCTCATAATGGAAATGGAAACGCTGGAAATATTTTTCTGGATCTCTCTAAGTCCAAATCGTTAAAATCTTCTGGTTTACTGCCAGATAGCCCAAAGAAGAGCTACGCCAAGAAAGCTAAGAAAGACAAGTCGGAAGAATGTAATCCCGTCCCTTCGTCAATGGCTACTTTCGTCCAGTGTGCGTCTTCCACCTCGCCAAAAGAGACATCAGGCAAGCACTCCACGCCCAAACTTTCCAGCACCCTTGGTAGCGCTTCTGACGAACCCAAAGCTGCTGCCGATGGTAACAAACTGGATGCGTCAAGAATGCTCTGGCGGAGAATTAGGAAACGAAGATCTGCGTATCCATGATAAATCCGCTTCAGTATCTCCCTCCAGAAATGAGTTATACATGGATCTTGGAGCTAACGACAGTGAAAAGCTTTCCAGCACCTTGGAAAATGTGAAGACCTTAAAAGAAGCTATAGATTTGGAGTTGGCTCATGATTCCAGTGATGTAAATAAGCTTGTGGCTGGAATTGAAGCGCAAACTATCAATTCCGACAGTGATAGAAAATTAGAAATGGCGGTGATGCTGGAATCTAGCCCTAGGAAGGCGGAGATGCCTCTGCCTCCTGCTGACACTCCTCCGCCGACGACGATGCCTTGTGTTCATGGGGATGATTCTATAAGTAGGGCTGAGCCTACAGAAGAAGCGTCAACGATTCTACCCGAAAATAAATCTCCGACAGTGAACAATAACAACAATAGTTTAAGCGACCCTCCCCACATTCCCACAACATGCGGCAGCATCATAAGTACTTCAGCCTCTACGACTACCACTTACAGTGCCTGAAACGCCTAAAAAAGTGTCTCAATTTGCCTAACTTCGGAATGAATTTAAAGTACCACTATTTCCTACCTGCCTTGCTCATGCCTATTTTGAGTGATTACTACTAGAAAATGGAAATATTTTATTACACGAATTATAGTCTTCTATATTCTTCGAATTCTATATTTTGCAACCTTGCTCTAAATGAAGATAAATAGGAGCTAGGAAAACTAATCTTTAGGAACCCCAAGTGTCATATTTATAAAATACTTTATAAATGATTACGTTTTTAATGCATAAGCTTATTTCATACCTTGCCATGTTCTTAAGTCCCTGTTAAGCCCCATTATAATATTTCTATGATTGCCTTTAGGAACCTACCTTGACTTGCACTTTTATTTACTAAATTTTATTTTAAACAAGCATTTAAACTTATTGTAATGAAATCGAGAAGCGCGTCCTCGGAGTCGGATACAGGGTATTTATAAGAAAGAAATATTGAATTATTTAATAAGATTTATACATCGTAGCACAGGTCTAGTGCTATTTTCGATTAGACAATTGTGATATACCGTCAAACACTTTGTAAGCATTTGAGATCTCTGGAAAATACTTCCTCTATTTCTACACCATGTATACACCAATGTACACCTAATATTTAGATTTGTAAAATCTTTTGTACAAATTGTATTTTGAAGAACTTGTCTGTCTTTCCTAGAACTCGACATAATTAAGTCTATAATTAATTGACACTAGTTAAGTGCTGTGTTTAGCATTGCCTTTCAGAATATTCCTATTTAGGTTGATAAGAGACACTTAAAACTTATAATGAGTCCTAAAGTAAACTACTTAAATTATGACCTTGGAGGCGCATCATTCGTACTAACATTTCATTGATTTGATACTTGAGCTTTAGGAGCTTCGATTTAGGAAAAATTGTAGACTCTGCATAATTTGATGGGAATTGTACTAATGATCTTTTGAAGTCTCTCGAGTCACTTCCTGCCTCGTAGGGGAGATTCGATCTGTCGGATGCCATATGCTCAGCATCAACTTCCACGGAAAAAGGCCATAATCGACCTTCTTAGAATTACTAAAACAGGAAGACGAATCGAGTGAAGGCAACAATACAATTTGATATTCTCAAAACAATAATTTATTTCAAAAAATTATAATAAAAAAACTCCATTTGGTGCTCGGTCTTTTTTATTTTATTTTTATCTTAAACAATTTTTAAACTAAAAATTACACTTCAATTAGAACTGAAAAATAAAATAATTTATGGAAAGCATTTTGAAAAAAAAAAAGGCTTTGAAGGGTTTAAAGCCTTTCAGCTTATTTTATGTGCATAATTACTCGAATTGTTTAAGAAAAACAATTCTATAAGCTAGAAGACCAATCATTTATTCTTAGGACTATCCCATAATACCAAATTCTTTTTTTTCAGTATATCAGAACAGAACATATTCATTTTCAGAAGCTATTCGACCTTGTTTTGATACGTCAGTTACCCGTTAATTTTTTGTTATTACAAATCAATCATTTTTTTTTCAAGAAATAGACCTCCAATACGTGTAGCTGAGGATATTTTGTTATTTCGAAGATGTTATAATTTCGATTGCTCTACTTCGGCTGAGCGAGCGGCCTAGATTTTTTTTGTGAGTGTCTCAGTAGCCGCATATGGTGGGCGGCTTTTCTATAGCCTTCGAAGGCCTTTGTGGTAATGATTTTTTGACGGTATTGGATAAGTTTTTGGAAGTGGTTCCCAGTAGGTTCTGCCTCTGGAGCAGTGTTCTTGAAGCGACGTTGTTAAGTGGTGGGGCAAGAGGGCCCCACTGCTTTTTGGAAGTGGGCGGGTGGGGACTTGCCAAGATGCTTTCGGCAGCATTTCGTCCCTTCGACCCCTTGGCCAAGTATATCCCAAGCGATGCTGAGTATAATATGAAGAGAATGCTGCCAAGAGGGAGCCAACGGCGACCCCAGCATCTCATCTCCTCGCACCACTCCCTTCACTACGGCTTCATCTTCAAAGTGCTTGGGAACATTCCACTTCCCTTGAAAATCGTGCGTCTTTTCAGCGTTTATTATTCTGTAATTCTCTAGTCAATGGCAACAGCTTCTCACCAAATACATTTTTTCATCTTCACAAGGGAAAACTAAGGGCCATGTCGGGCTGGGTAGGAAATATAAGAACTTCCAAAGCATAACGTGACTCTTCGTATTCTCGAGCACCGCTTTTCTTCTTCAAAATATTAAACAGAGCGTCTCTGCCACGTCTCGGATTTAATTGTTGTCCAAAAGTTAGAAAATAAATAGTATTTCGAATTTCAGTCAAACAAATAAGATAAATTGAAAATGCTATTTCGAAATTCAGGTAACAAACTTGGTAAACACAACACTGGAGGAAAATGAAGTCGAAATTTCAAAATCCAGCAAAAAATTATTCAAAGGAAAAATTTAGAATAAACCTTCTTTTAAATGCTCAAAAAAAGAATTTCGATGCACTATTCGTGATTTCCAAAATCGATTAATATATTTAAATATCTAATAACTTATTTAGAATTTAATTTTAATTTATTAGTGGGAACTTTTTCATTTTATTTTGAAGTGGAAATTATTTAAGCAACTTGGAAGTCACATTGCTCTTAAGGGCCCTGTCCTGTACATTTCTGTAGGTTGTAATTATATTAATATTATGATATGTCTGCCATTTAGCGGTTTTTGGAAATATTCACTCACAACTTATAGTTGTAATCAGGAATTATAATTATTCTGTTTTAAGTCAGTTATTGACTTCAAACTCATTTATTAGTACGTAAATAGTGCTGTACTGAATAAAAGAGCAAGAGACAAATAACTTTTCGAATATGTTCAAAAGCATGATGATCAAGCAAGTTATAATTTATAAAAAAAAAAATTGAGATTTTACTCAATTCTGAAGTTACTACTTTTCCATTTGTGGGAAAATTCGATGACAGGGATATTTTTAGCTTAAATACGTTCAAGGCCGAACTCTGATTAACATCCATGAAAATTTTTGGCAATTTTAGCTGCGTGAAGTTGACAAAAATTTGTTTTTGGTTTCTAAAGAACCCTGTTTGAATGAAGTCCAAAAATTACTCAACACCCAGGAACCTTTCAAAGATGGAAGCTTTCGAATTGGCAATCAATTTTGAGCGTCTGTGTCATGTCTTGTTCCTTATTTTGGCACATGCAAGTCCGAAATCATCATAGGTCGCACCCATCAAGGGAAATGTATGGGTTCACATTCACAACGTATTCTTTTTCACAAAAGAAGGACAAGGGACGTCTACGTAACATTGATCCCT
This sequence comes from Bilobella aurantiaca, assembly GCA_021029175.1. Taxonomy (NCBI): domain Eukaryota; kingdom Metazoa; phylum Arthropoda; class Collembola; order Poduromorpha; family Neanuridae; genus Bilobella; species Bilobella aurantiaca. Next base: position 2,594 of record VYYI01000252.1, on the reverse strand, counting down.
TGGTGGCCCTTTAAGGACGTCGACGGCGGAAAGGTTTTCCTTCAAAACAAGAATACGTTTTGAGAAAATAAGGAACCATTTTCACTGATCCAACGTCTTAAAAAGACTGAAAGGCGTGGTCAATCAGTCAAGGAAAAAAAACTTTATGATGAGCCCTATGGCCGCTGCCTAAAGCACTCTTCTTAACTTTCAACAACTTTATCTAAGGAAATGTTAATTATTCTTAAGAAAATCATGATTTTCTACTAATTTTTGATCTGTGATTGCAAGCACCCTGAACATAACAGGTTTCAGTTTACCTAATTCTATTTTTCGCAATATGAAATTCCTAAACTAAATTCCTCTCGTATTTTGGATATTCTTTCACGCAAAAATTTATTACTAAGTAAATTTACTTGCCTTTTTTTAGCAGATTTACCTGAATTCGTTCTTGAAGGTTGACTAGTCCACTTTGGATATAAGACAGATTGAAGGCGGAAAGTCATAAAGATGCTTATCACGGACGGAAGGCGTCTGTAGAAAACAATTGAGAGTTCCTGCATTACTCCCTATAACACACTCAACTTACATCTTGGATCATTAGAGGTACTTTATTTCCTAATTCGTCAACTTCCAAACTCATTGATCATAAAGTCAAAAATTAAGTGTATCCTTATTCGTCAATTTCAAAGTTAACCCAAACTAGCCTCCTGGCTTGAGCTTCTTAATGTATTCTCAAATATGGCTCTATCCTCTTCCATTAAAAGTTAACATTAAAAATTAATTCTATTGAAACAAAAATGTAAGTTAATTTTGTTTTTATGCTTGAATCGCCTTGAGAAGCTTTTGATAGGTCAATCATAATTTATTTTGATTTTGAGCCTCATTTTTCAATGCGATTTTGTTCGTGCGTTTGCATTAAATTGAACTGACTCTGAAGTGAGAGGCCTCGTATTGAGAGGACTGAAGGGGGAATTAATCCTATTTGTGAGCCTAGCTCTGGTCTGTTTTCCTAATGAAGAGGCATGTAATGTCCTGAGAGGGGACCTCCATCCCTTCCAGCCCAAACACTTCCAAAACGCTGCTCCTAGAACTGAAAATGTAAAAATGAAAGTTGAAGGAACAGGGAAAGTCCCTTTGGATGCTAGGTGAGCGTGAGTTGAGTCCAAAACGGGAGCTCTTAGATATGCTTTCTCCAACATAACTTTCTCCTTCATTCCCAGCCTCGTTGTTGAGGCTGCTGAAATTGAAAATCAATAAAGTGCTTGACGTAGAATTGGTGCGCATGTGGAGAGGGAAGACGAAGGGCAAGAGTCTCCCTCTGCCAAAGGAAATAGCCGGGAGATATTGGGATTGACGTTTAGAAAAGAGCCCTAGAAGGGAGCGGAGGCTTTCAGCTATTCAGCTTCAGCGGCGTTGAAACCTAAAGAGAAAGCGAAGAAAGGAGGAATTTTACTATGTCTCTCGTTTATTGTGAAAGCAAATGAGGATTTCCCTTCAGCTCCGATGAGCACCCGAAATTGTGAAAGTGATGAATCACAAAAGATGAGCTTCACAACAGGCCTTGAAACTACATCAAAATGCGTACATTAGGGACCCTTGAGGCTATTCAAATTCTTCACCAAAATTAGCCGATTACTTTAAGCAGTTGCTTCTGCATTCCACGCATGCTCCAAGCTCCAAGAATTTACTATGATTCTAGCAGTTTTGAAGTCAAAAACTCTTTGGAGAACATTTGGATGAAAATACTTCTTGTAACTTTTGTCGTACCAGAATAATGTAAGTTTACATTGGATTTTTCGAGCGTTTGGTTATATTTGTCCAAAAGACTCTTATCAGTAGTTTAAGCCGTTATTGAAAAAAAAGTTATTACAATATAGAACACATACTTTCGGTTCTCAAGAATTTAATTTGGATGCAAACAATCAAATGTGAAATAAGTCAAATAATGAACTAGAGTCAGATTTACCACAAAACTGATACAAAAGATTCTCCTAGGTCGGTTAAAGTTCTAAAATTCAAACATTCAAAAAATTACTTTACAAAAAAATTGACGGGGTAAAAAAAAGTATGAGTGTGGAAGTGTTAGAAATCGGAGGTAGTTGATGGAGAAGGATCCTCTGAAATTGGTCCCAAGATGCTCCTAAACTCCTCGTTTTTCCTTCCAAAGAAACTAAAAATCCCCCTTCCAGCCCAGGACAAACGACCAAAAAAACTTTCACTTTGACGTTTCCACCACTTACAACGAATGAAAAAGCAGAGTCAAAAACAAAAAGTCATAAAAGCAAACCGTTTCGTATAATACTTTACCCATTTCCATCCTAAAGCTTTAGAATGCTCCATGCAGCCTTGATGCACCAGGAGTGATGCTTTTGCAATACCTTTGATCACAATTTCAACGAAAGCTAAACAATGAATAAATTAAATCTGTGGTGACTTTAGAGGAAATAAAGAAATGTAACGAGTTCTCAATAATTAAGATATTAAGATATACTGTACTGTATTTATTTAATCACGACAATAGTTACAAGAACTAACAAGATGCCCCTAATTTACATTTAAGAGCAACTTGAAAACTATTCCATATTCTATACATCCTACGCCGATTACCGCCA
>VYYI01000251.1:0-38402 GCA_021029175.1 Bilobella aurantiaca | reverse complement strand
GGTCAAAATCTAGTTTTCTATAAAACAAAAAGTTATGATGTTTTCGATGACACCCGTGACCCCTGTGACCCTAAAATTACCCCTTGACCTCGAAATGACCTTTCAAAGTCAAACTCTAGTTTTGCACGAAACGAAAAATTATGATGGTCCTGATGACCTTGAACGTCTTGTATAATTGAAACTGGCCTACTTCCGCTACTGGTTGACCGTTTTACCACGGTTTATTAAGATACAATTTTCAAGAGCCACTTACTCTGCTTCTAAACCCCTGAAACGCAATATTACATGTTTAACAGTGTAATGAGTTTGCCATTTCATGTGGTTCCAAATTATGTTCCAAAGCTTTTTAAAAAGAAGAAACTGCAAGTATAAAACAAATTATGAGTATGCTTAGTTTTTATGTAATCATATTTGTGTGCTTTGCAAAACAAGTTCAAAAAGTGTTTTGGCCTTGGGATAGCTGAAAGCAGTAGGGGTGGTACATTAATAGCAACTATTATAGACGTTTTAATAAATAAAAATGCGACTCTGAGAAACTTTATTTCTAGTTTATATCTTTCTATTTTTCTATTTTTCTTTCTTATATATATATCTATTGTTAAATATATATGTAATTATTTCGATGGCGATACTTGTATATGTATGTCTGTAAGAGGGAGCTCACTACCTATTTATTAGGATAGTGAAACGAAATGGAGAATACTTTAGGGGTACTGCTACTTTACTTTTAAGGATTAGAGGGAAAATGCTCGGCGTTGTCGAGGTCACTTCCGGTCTGACGCGAATCCTGAAGAATCCTGGAGTAAGTGTCCGGAGGAAATAGTGAAAGCGAGCGGCCTAGAGTTGTCCAACATCAGCAGGTTTTGTATAGTGGAGTTGTATGTACTTGGGCAACGTGTGTCCATGGCCTTGTTCATGGACTTAGGTGGGGGCGAGATGATAGGGGTTTTGGAATTGGGTTGCCAATTGATTTAGTAATCAGGGTTCGGAGAGCGTCACACCGTGGGGCTTCCCAGTCCACCTTATGGTGACAACGCCATAATTATGTGTTATTACGTGTGTTATCCATAATGATATCCATAAAGGAGCCGGCCACCACAGAATTGTGTTTTTTCAAAATTTATGGCCCTTGACAATATAGTTCATATTATGCTTATTGCCGTTCTCGGTTTTGATTTTCTCGGTCTTGGTATTTTCGGTTTAGATTTCTCGTTTTTTGGCTTTGATTTTCATTGTATTGACGTAGAATCATTAGTTTTATGACAACACCCTAACACGTGTTGTGGTGTTGTGGAAAAAACGAGTGGACCGGTATTTGATCCCCAGCAAAGCAAAAGGAAATGTTGCTCATGGTGCCTTGTGAGGCTGTGGAGCATGGCAGCAAGTGTACCATGTGAACTCTCACAGATAAACCACCATTCCTCGCGTAGGAAATGCCAAATTGGCCCAGTAGCTCAATGGTGAAAGAGCGTCTCCCCGGATAGGAGAAGATGTGGGTTCGAATCCCACTGGTGGCCTTCTTTTTTTCTGGCATTCCCGCACCAAGTCCTTACAGCCTCTTATGCCAACAGAGGCTTAACCAACACGCTATTGCTTTCCTATCCCACAAGACCGCACTCCTCAACTTCGCCTCCAGAAGGGAAGACCAACCCACAACGCTTCGCGCGATCTGGCCTGGATTGAACCTAGGTAATTGGCATGCTACCTCTAGTCATAGGGGACAAACAACAACAACACTAACCTACACCGGCCAGCTGACGCTCAACCATAATTGCCAAATTTTTATTTTAATAGAAGCAATAATAAATTCCAATTTACTTTAGTTATTTAATAATTCAGTGTTCATAGCAATCGTGACATTTATTTATTCGAAAATCTTAGATTTGCTGTGACCACAAAACCGAGCAGTATGAAACTATACAAGCACTAAAATCCTAATGATAGTAATAACAAATAAATAATTAATATGCGGATTGATTTAAAATTTAGGGCAACTTCAAAAGAGGAGGCATGCAGACAACTATATATTTTCAATTATTTGTAGTTCAATGTTCTGTGCTCTGACGTTCTCAAGTTATCCACACTCTATTTTTGTTATGATTTCTGTAAATTGGGCTTTGCTCGCTTGGCTAATATTTTCTGCAGGTGACGAGTTGAACAACTACGAACTAATCATCGATAACCTAGATTATTATTTACAAACTTACAACGATTGCCGCATCACAATTTTTCTGGACACTCAAAAAGTAGGGCTTGATCCACCCTATGAACCTACATCTCTGAAACATGTAAGCTCAAATGCAACAAGCTTAGCCAGCTTCTTTAGTTGGCAAACTATTGATAACTGGGTCAACGGAACATACATAGAGACAATTGTTCAAAAATCTCATTTTTGCTATATATATTTGTTTCTCTTGTTTGAGAAAAGTGTTGAGTTTAATATTGGAAACGAGCCTTTTTATGGCACATCATTCGAACATTTCCCATCAGACTATATAAACTTTATAGTTTTTAGTCAAAATAACTTCCAACAAACAAACTATACCTTTATAATAAACAACGTAAGCGTTCCGACGACGCTTAAAGTTTTAGTTTCCAATCAATTCAACAAAGTGGACCATTGCAAAAATAGAATCAGAGTTGCCTTAACTTCAAATTATTTTCAAATATTTGGTACATTATCCTTGAATACAGCGTATACACCGACTTTAATTTGTCGTGTTTATGATACACAAAGTTGTCAAACACAAGCCAATGGGTATGAAATAGCAATTCGCACCGGATTCAAGTATTTGACAAGTCGATTTGATTTGTCAATTACATCCTGCGGTTCACATCTGGATCATATTAACATCACAGATAGCCTCATAGGAAGAATTTTTGGAAGGCATTCTTCCTCCTATAAGTTGCTTAGTTATGCGAAAATCGAGGAAGTAAAGCAGTATGTTATGTATATGCAAATGCTTGTTGGCTCACGCTCCTGCATTCGTTTCATAGGTGGACCTGTCTTGGTTTCAGACCTAAAATATTATTTTCTAGGAGATTTTTCTATATTCTTGGAAGGATATCTTATTGAAAATATTGGCCCAATGAAGCTAAGTTTATACCGCACCTACTATAACAAGGTTAATAAAAACTTTAAAATAATACTTACTGGAGAAACAAGTTTAGCATTTGCTACCTGTGACAGTGTGCGTCAGTCAATGAACTTCAATGTTTACATTTACGTTTTCGACAAAAGCAGTTGGTTAATTATTTTGTTGACGTCTGTTATAATTGTTCCTGCATCTTTAGCGTTCGTTTTCTACACCAAAAACCTATCTTTCAGGATCAGTAGAAAATTGTTAGTTGAAACCATAGTATCGTCTGTTTCTGGATTATTGGACATGGGAGCCGGTTTTACAGAACACATGTTTGCAAAAGTTCAACTGCATTTCCACTATCGCCTTGTGTTTGGATCTTGGTTTTTAGTTTTGATTGTTATTGTTAATGCGTTTAGGAGCTTATTTACTTCACATATTTTGACTCCACCTAAAGCCGCTCATTTTTGGGAAAACATTAGTCAACTCGATGACTTTATAGTTTTATTTGAATCTGGAGCTTTTGCGGTTTGGTTATCCAACCGGGTGGTGAATTTCAGCGAAATTAACACTTACGGTTGCGAATGCTTGGAATATGCGTCGCGAGATATGTGTGTAGCTTATAAGGCTATGAAAAATGAAATTAAGTACTTAAGTACTTTGATTCCAGAGGCAGAACGAAAGCGCTATAATACCAGTTGCAAAAATTATGATTTTGTGCAAACGAATTCAGACTGGATTGTTTTATTTCCAAGCAACAAAGAAACAGTGAGGCAACAGTTAGGCGGAGGATATGACTCACTCAAAATAAAAAGGCTTTTTGTATATGAACCTTATGTTTTTAGAGAAAAAGGTTACAATAATGAGATTATTTTGGAAAATTGTTATCGTACAGTACTGATTGACAAATTACAAATTGTGAATTTATTCATGCTCAATATGCAAATTACAAAAATTAAAAATGGCACAAAAACGCTCAAAGAATTTACCGTTTCGAAATTGGACTATTTTCCAGAACCAGAAGGATTCGTTTTCTTTCGTTGGTTTACCAAATTTGAAAATGTAAATTATTCTATGTACACTCGAATGAGAAGTCTACTTGAAAATGGGATGCATGATTTATGGCTCAAGTACATAATGCTATCTGAGACAATGAATTCTGAAGCAAATCGCGAGACTGTTGTAAGGTTTAAAAAGTCACCACAAAAGTTTTCGTTCGACTTAAACTTTATGTCCATGCTCATTATTCTAGTCGCGTGTTCTACACTTGCATTCTTGTGTTTTATTTTTGAAATATTGTTACATGCGGTAAATTTTAAAAGGAAGTCGTTTGGAAATCTTGTCGTTGATTGCGCACGTCCAGTTTTGTTTTATCAGAGGACTTATCGAGAGAAGTTCGGGTTTCGCAGACAAAATCTAAGCAAAAATAACAAAACCATCATCAGGAAAGCTTGGAGCTTTTTACCAGTTCTGCACAAATTAGAGGCACAAACCAAATCGAAGGCATTACTGAGCTTACTGGACATTTTCCAAAAAATCTTCGTAAAGATTTTTCACCACGCAAATGGAATGCTTGGAAGAAACTCGCCCATGCACCAAACTACAAAACAGCCCGAAACCGCAGTGATGTCACAAACTTAACAACCGAGGAAACCAGGAACGGGTATGGGACGTCAACTTGTCTATGTAACAGAACTCTAGACTTGGCGCTATGGGAAAGACCAGCTTCATGTACACTACAATTTATATTTGTGATAGAATGAACAAGATAAATTTTGTATGAAATTCTCGGAACCTATTTAAAAACTTACTATTTTTAAAGTAAACTTTATAGTAGAGGCCCGTAACTTATTTAGTTATCGGTTTTACTGTTAACTTATACTACAAGCCGGGTTCCTCTTCAATGACTTACCATTTGTTGCAGTAAGTTTCCTAATAGAGGCCCGGTATCCAATATAGTGACTTCTTATTTTTAATGCAATTTTTGTATTAGAGGCCCGACATCTATTTAACGACTTACAATTTGCACCGCTAAGGCAAAGTTCAAAGATGAGGTTGGTGGGTCAATTATTTCTTACCTGGATGGAGGGACAATTAACATACAAAATACTATATACAATACAAAACCAAAAGTTAAGTATGCCCTCAATTCGACACATCCTCTGACACGTGGTCCGGCTAAAAAAGTTGCTAAAAGGTTATATTCTCCTTTAGGTTTAGGTTACCTAAAACCTAAATGGACATTACCAAACCTAAAAAGGCCTAGAAATAGGACCTAAAAAGTAAAAAAAAACGTCCTACAGTGAAAGGACCTAAAATCATTAAAATAATTAAAAATCACTAATTAACACTAATCGGTATTAAATGCAATTTACCTTAAGCTTGTAGTGTACAAAAGAATGTTTAAATTATTTAAGTGTACAAAAACTTTAAATTAATAGTACTATAATTGTTCTCATATAAGCCCGGGCTTATAATCAAATTTGGAATCCCGGCTTATATTAAAGCATATGCATATAAACTTAAACCAAATGAATATTTAATAAAATATAGTATTTTATGCTAATATATATTCTAATATAATATGATATATTTTTATGCAAAAGGTATAGAAAATTGTTTTAAATTTATTTGCACCTATTTTTTTTAATTCCTCGAGGCCTGGCACCAGCACAGTAAAACAGTGGTGGTGTGGTAGTGGTGAGTGGAGGCCTGGAAAGTTGCGGTTGTGGAAGCTGACGATGGGTGGGTATGCTTAAGGAGGTGCTCAGCCTCTGCCTAAGCATGAGGCTACTTCGTGGTCAACCCCACGTTCATTGCTCAGCTGAACCTATCTTGTTTCTTTCCTCACGACTTCCTAGCAGTGACAACCTTCTTACCACTTTTTCAATTTTTTACCATACCACTGTTATTTAACGGTATTTAATGGAAAAAATGGTATTAATGGTAAATAATGCATTTAAATACGGGTAACTACAGTAGGCAGTGGTACCACTTGGAAATTTTTTACCATCAGTGTTATTTAACGGTAACTATTGTTATTTAACAGACAAAATGGTAAAAAATTTAATGGTGGAAGAAACCCCTACACAGGCCTCTAACTTGTCATATTTTCCCAATTTTATGCAAAAAAAAAAAGGGAAATAGAAATAAATGTGGCAATCTAACAATATAACATTCCTCCAGCGAAGTCCAGGTAATAATAAAACACAGAGTGAGACGTCTTTTCCAGTACGTTCCCAACTCATTCTTCTACAGTTAACTAAACCTAATTAACATTATTCAAACTCTAACTAACACCTGGCAATAGCTGTATCCGGGTGAATCGTTAATTAGTGTAATGATTTGTTTGTTGTTGTCATAATTAGCGGCGGTTCCAGCTGATGCTGGGCAGATCCTTATTATTGTTGATGGCTGTCCTATCTGTTGTTTGTGAATAATTACTCCATGTTTTGTGTAGGTTCTATATGATATGCACGCAAAACAGTGAGTTGAACAAACAAAGAAACCAACGTGTAAAAAGATAAAGAATATTGAATTTGAATTCGATTTTTGGAATTTGTACAAATTGTCCAAACATGCAATGCAAATTTAAGCTTTATGCTGGACTTAATGCAATCCTAACTACAAAATTTAAGTGGCATAATTAGGGATTACAATTCCAAAAGTCGAGGATTCGTTATTTAACAGTAGCATGTTTTTTACCATACCGCTGTTATTTAACGGTTTTTAATAGTAAAAATGGTATTAATGGTATTTAATGGTAAATAATGCATTTAAGTACGGGTGGCAACAGCTGAAAGTGGTAAAAATTAATTTTTACCAGTGTATTTTTAACATAACTTTAAATAACCGTAAGAAGTGTTATTTAACGGTAAAACTCGGTCTGTTAAATAACGGAGGTTGTCACTGCTTGTTAGTCAACTCACAGGCCTATACCACTCTCTGCCACTCACAAGAATAAGCATGGGTAAACCAGGCTATATGCGAATGTCAAATAGTATCAAGAAAAAAATGGCTTCAAGACTTAAGAAATTTGTCTGAGGCTTTGCATTTGAATTGGTGCTTTTTGTTTGGATTTCAGGAATCCGTTTTTCAGATTCAAAACTATGCTTTGTATGCCATTATGTTGTAGATTCTCGAATCGAAGGGATTATGACTCTTGGAAGTTGGCCTATAAGGCGCATTTCTATGGGCATTACGATTACTGAAATATAGGGTTTTATTTGAAGCTAGCTTAGGACTAGAGGAAATTTATTTTATAAATTGTATTTTAATTTCAGATTTAAATTATTTAAAATTTATAAATAATTAATAAAAATAATATTTATATTTTATAAATTAATAATAGTAATAACTAAATATTAATTACTTAAATTCATTATTTAAAAAATTCTTTTTTTCATGCTAATAATTTTCAACAACCCAGCATTGGGAAGATTATGTATCAAAGGTTGTTGAATTACAATTCCGTTTTTGGGCACGTCTCTTGTCGGATCCTACAAAATACTTCCATTCTAATGAACGTATCAATAATTTAGATAAATAACTTCGTCTTGGCCTATTTACTCTCTTTGAAGTACTAACTACGTAGCAAAGAACACGCTGCGTCATATCCTTTCTTTCATAAGTAACTTACTTACTTCAAGCACCTTCTCATGTTAAAGTAAAAAAAAAATTGATAAAGAAGCATAGCTATTACGCACACGTGTCATACACTCGCGAATTGTTTTAGGGAAGTTTTTTTTGTACATTTGTAATGACATTGAGCATACTACCAAGGCTATATTCTGTTCAAAACAACTCAACAGAAAATTTCTAGCCGTTGTCAATAATGGAACTAAAAATGATCTACATTCTCTACTTACTACTTTTATCATCGATGGGTTGCTGTTCTACTACATTAGACAATTTTGTACAAGAATTTGAAAGCTGTAGCTTTCTTGCAGTAGGTTTAGTTCCAACAGAAGCAGATGCAGAACTTATTTATCGAATTAGCTCAAGTCGAGCCCTTACGCAATGGCAACCACCCGTACCCGTCAAGGCGTATATGAATTACATGACCAAAATTGGGAGTTTCAAATATTCATTTCCTTTTCTTCGAATGCGCTGCCTTGCTGCCGTTTTTATTAATCTATCAATGACTCATATAATAAGTGTATTTCTGTCCGAATTTCAGTGGTTAGTAAATTGCGAAACAAGAGAAGAAATTCCAGTTTGTTATGGACAAAATCTCTACGTACTTCTCATCAGTACAGAAGCACAACAGGCAAAACAGGAATTTCTGAGAACAACATTTGTCGAGACAGCTCTCCTAACAGTACATTATGCTTCCCACAACCAATCGGAAGCAAGTGTTTGGGTCTACTTCGCAGCCCCGTGCGTAACAGCCGCAGAACTACAACAATCTGACATAGTAAATCAGTTAAAAAAGCCTAAAATCATAAAAAGGCTCCTCGAAGCATGTCCACTTGACTGAGTTTGAGCGCGGGACACGAAGTTGGCAAAATAAGCTCAATAAGTACCATTTTTCGGATTATAAGGGCCCAGCACCGTTTCGGGGTGAACGGTTTTGGGGTCAAAAGGTCATAACCACGGTCTTTGACCTCGGTTTTAACAAATCCAAAGCTCGACCTGCACAGCTCCGCATCGACCCCGAAGGCTACTCTCGCGGTGGGGCATATATTGCAACGGGGCCACATATTACAGGAAACTACAAATTTTTCGCAACCTCTGGTTCATTTAATTTCATTACCTGTGACGGTATTCACAACTATATTTCCTTCGACTCCTTCAGTGGTAAATTTTCGATCAAATTCTGGATCGCTTTAGCTATTTCACTATCCGTTCTCGTATTAATATATCGACTAACTTTCTACATTAGAAACATTTCTAGAGTCTCTGCCTTGGAAATATTGGTCTGTGCAATATTTGACCAAAGCATTCATTTTGGAAGCAAATCACAACTTTCAAGGGGAGCAACTCTGAAGTTGCTGTTGATTTCAACTTCTTCTCATGGCTCTTATACTTACAAATGTATATCGTTCCAAGTTAACAACCGAGCTAACAATGTCTATCCCAGTGAAAAAACTTGAGAAAATAGCTAAGGCGTTAGAGCAAAACTATAAAGTACTAGTCGAACTCCCAGTTATATGGAAGCAACAATGGAGTACAATTATTAATCATAAAAACTTACTAAATTCAAATTTAAGTGACACTAACGTAAAAATGGGGGTCTTGGGGGACGTGGCAGTACGATTGAATTTACCAGGAGTTCTATATACGGGACTTACGTCACCAAAACTAAGCTTTGAACAGCGACAATTTTATGAGAAAATTCTTAACAAATTTGAGCTGAACATTTCCCTTAAGTACTCTGTCGAAGAGGAACTGCTCCACTGTGACAAATCCATTATAATTGATGAGAAATATAATCTTCAGGAACTCTACGTATCTCTTCAACAAAACAATAGGAATGTTACATTGTATCTTGGAAAGGACGAGTCGATGAATTTTGCAAAAGCCTGGGCAATGGATGCGCATTGGGATAGAAAAACACTAATATACGATAGATTTCAGTCTCTTATACAAGCAGGTATTTTTGATTACTTCCGGAAAAACGACTCTAGTAACCAGGAAACTACATTTTGTAACTTTGTTTGGTATTTTGATGAAAAAGTAGGAAATCACCGGTTCCACATCACGAAGCCGTTGAATCTCAACAGTAACTTATTGATAGCCACTGCGCTTGTTTCGATGACACTTGCTCTGCTTTCAATAATTATTTTTCTTACAGAGATACAATTCAATTGCTTAATATCACTTTCATACTAGGTTGGATAGTTTAAACATAATGACGGATATTATGAGGTCAACTGTTTAATTTTCGACATATTTCGAGATTTTCGAGATATTTTTTGCTTTTCAGACCCTTTGATCTCAAAATGACTTTTCAAGGTCAAACTCTAGTTTTGCATGAAACAAAAAGTAATGATGATCTTAATGACCTAAAACGCCTTGCATGTTTTGAAATGGCCTATTGACTTCCGAAAAGCATGACTTCTATTTTCTAATCTATCTTAATATTTTTCCAGTTCCAAGTTTCCTACTTCCGCTACTGGGTGACCATTTTACCACGGTTTATTTTTTACTTTATTGTCATACATTCACTATTGTCAGTTGAATAAGATTTCCACTAATCTGAACGTTGGCAACAATCATATAAAGTATCTGTAGCGGCTCAAATTTGGGAAGTTTAAAGAGTTTTGATATTGTATGCAATTTATTCAAAAAAATTTTGACAAAAAACTTCTTTGTGCATAATATACTGTCATTTAAAGCTTATGCACCTCTTAAAGCAACGCTTATAAATTTAAAATTAATTAGGAAAAATAGTGAAAACATTAGATATTAGAAAATTATTATAAGTATCAAAATGAAAAAAAAAACAATTTTGAACCACATAGGCTTGCATTAAGATGTATCAAGATATGGCTGTATTAGGGAGAAACTGGAACCAACTAAACTCTTAGTTTTTTTGTCAAAAATAAGATTTCACTGTCATTTTGAGGTCAATGTGTTAATTCCAGGTGAAGTGGACAGAAGAAATCAATACTTCACTTAAATATATTCAGTGACAAGAGAGGCTGTGGAGTCATCGGGACCATCATAAATTTTTGTCTTATGCAAAATAAAGGTTAGAACTTAAAACGTTATTTTGAGGTAAATGGGTCATTTTTAGGAAAAAGTGGGGCTCTTGGGATCATCATAACTTTTGTTTCATGCTAAAGTAGGGTTTGCCCTTGAAAAAACAATTTTGTTCAAGTGGTCGTCGCATAGAAAAGTGACCAATGCTAATGCTGTTCCCCTTGTTAAGTTGAACATCTTTTGTTCGTTTTTAATATTTTAATACAATTGCATTTTTGACTTTGACTTTTGACCCCCGAAAGTCGTCACTTTGGGCAAGCAAAATCAAACTTGAAGTGGATCAGATTCTAATAAGCTAATATATGAAAGAACGTTTGAGGTATATTGAACAGTTTCTGTGATAATCGTGAGGCAAAAACGGACGGACGGACAAGGATTTCATTCTATGACAACATAAGAATGACCCTTACAAAAGTCGTTCTTATTATTAAGAAAAACAACATTTTTACTGGACACTGTATTTGGTGGTGTTGGCGTAGTTGGTTAGGTGCTTAAGTCTCTCTCCAATAGCCAGCTTGAAAACGGGGCTCCGAATCCCCCAATTGGCCAGAAAAAAGTGTAGAAAAAATTAAGGAATTGCATTTCATCTGACTGTACAGATGAAATGCGGTGTCCGTGTCCCTATGATTAGACATTAAGCTGTCAGAGGATATGGAAATTTCCTGATAAGTTTCCCAATAGCCTTGTGAGAATTCAGAAGATGATCCACAGTTGCACAGATGGAACAAAATGTCGAAAAGCCCTCTTCCAACATTGACTTCCAAATGACTGTGAAGTCTAAATTTTGCAAAAGAAATAAAATAGTTGCGTTGGTCTCAGCTACCTCCATTACATCCAAAACAAATTTTTTTTCATTCTCATAATTTTAATAATGGTAGTGTTAGTGGTGAGTGGAGGCCTGGAAAGTTGCGGTCGTTGAGGCTGAAGATGGGTGGGCATGCGTTAGGTGGTGCTCAGCCTCTGCCTATGCAAGAGGCTCCTCGGTGGTCAACCCCACGTCCATTGCCCAGCAGAAACCCTATTAGCTTCAGACCTCGAAACTTCCTCGTCAACTCACAGGCCGACACCACCCTCCCCCGCTCACTAGCACACGCAAACATTGACCAGGCCTATAGGCGAATAGCAAAGAGCATATAAAAATAATAATTTCAATAATTTTTATAGTGTCTAATGCCTTCTATATTTGACTATTGAAAACTGGGTCAACGGAACATACATAGAGACAATTGTCCAAAAATCATATATTTGCTACATATATTTATTTATCTTGTTTGAGAAAAATGTTGAGTTTAATATTGGAAACGAGTCATTTTATGGCACATCATCAGAACATTTCCGATCAGAACTTTATTGCTTTTAGTCAAAATAACTCCCAACAAACAAACTATACCTTTATAAATAACAACCTAAGCATTCCGACGACGCTGAAAGTTTTTGTTACCATTAAATTCAACAAAGTAGACTATTGCAATAATAGGGTCAGAGTTGCCTTAACTTCGAGTTATTTTCAAATATTTGGTTCAATAACATTGAATACTGCGTTTACGCCGACTCTAATTTGTCGTATTTATAATACACAAGGTTGTCAAACACAAGCCAATCGGTTTGAAATAGCGATTCGCACAGGATTTAAGTTTTTAACCCGTCGATTTGATTTGTCAATTACATCCTGTGGTTCCCATCCGGATCATATTAACATAACAAATAGCTCCATGGAAGAATTTTTGGAAGGCATTCTTCCTCCTACAAGTTGCTTAGTTATGCAAAAATAGAGGAAGTAAAGCAGTATGTTATGTATATGCAAATGCTTGTTGGCTCTCGCTCCTGCATTCTTTTCATAGATGGACCAGTATTAGTTCCAGAACTAAAATATTACTTTTTGACAGATTTTTCTATATTCTGGGCTGGATATCTTATCGAAAATATTGGCCCAATGAAGCTAAGTTTGTACCGCACCTACTATCACAAGGTTAATAAAAACTTTAAAATAATACTTACTTGGAGAAACAAGTTTAGCATTTGCTACCTGTGACAGCGTGCGCCAATCCATGAACTTCAATGTTTACATTTACGTTTTCGACAAAAGCAGTTGGTTGATTTTTTTGTTGACTTCTGTTATCATTGTTCCTGCATCTTTAGCGTTCGTTTTCTACACCAAAAACCTTGCAGCATCAGTAGGAAATTGTTGGTTGAAGCCATAGTATCTTTTGTTTCTGGGTTATTGGACATAGGAGCCGGCTTAACACAGAAAATATTTGCAAATGTTCAACTGCATTTCCACTATCGCCTTGTGTTTGGATCTGTTACGGTATGGCCCTTAAGGTCATGACAGGGAACACGTAGGGTATTTACTACGTCATTAGGATAATTTAGCACTAGTTAGCATGGCCACGCGCCACCAAATCCTGATATATGTAGGAGAGCATGGGAGTCAAAACTGAGAGTTTAATTGAGGTTTTGATAAAATCTTGCGGTCTTAATTGGCTGTTTTCGACCGGCTCCCATGGTATCCCCAGGGGTACGGAAGCTAGCGTATAAATACCGGAGCAGGTTTTAGCTAAAAATCATTCAGTTTTGGACCAGGGAACAGCTAGGAAGACTAGAAGGAAGAACCTAAGGGCTACTAGGAAGCACTTGTACCACCAGTATTGGCAAATAAACATACACCTTCAGCATCTCAAAGGCGCTCTAAGGTATGTGTTCTTATTAGTAAGGGTAAAGAGCCTGGGTACTTACCCACGGACTCTCTGAACCCTTGGCTGGTCTCTAAGAACATTGGGCTTTGACCATCGACGGTCAGAGGCGACTGGGGTCCATCAGACCCTTGGCACTTCTGACCCTTGAGGGTCAAAAGGTTCCCCAAGGAAGATGTCATATGACCTTCACCATTGACCTTGGGTAAGACTCTGTCCAATTGGGGTCAAATTGAGGTCAATATGTGCCTAAGAGTGTCATAGACACGATGCGGAGTTTTTTAGCCACTGGCCCTGAAAAACCGCAACTTGACCTTGAGACCGAAAGTGGGGTCAACGGGTGCCCATGGGGGTCACCTTGCTTCTGGATAGAGGGGACCTTCATCTGTGATTATTGGGTCCGACCTATGAGGGTCAAGTGCGGGTTGGCGGTTCCAGAGGATGGCTATGACTAAGGTAGGATCATAGAACCTTTGCCATTGAGACTAGGCGAAGAGATAAGTGAGGTAACAGATCTTGGTTTTTAGTTTTGATTGTTATTGTTAATGCATTCCGGAGCCTATTTACTTCACATATTTTGGCTCCCACTAAAGCCGCTCATTTTTGGGAAAACATTAGTCAACTGGATGACTTTATAGTTTTATTTGAATCAATAGCTTTTGCTGTTTGGTTATCCAACCGGGTAGTGAATTTCAGTGAAATTAACACTTACGGTTGCGAATGCTTGGAATATGCCTCGCGAGATATTTGTGTAGCTTATAAGGCTATGAAAAATGAAATTAAGTACTTAAGTACTTTGATTCCTGGAACAGAACGAAAGCGCTATAATACCAGTTGCAAAAATTATTAATTTGTGCAAACGCATTCAGACTGGATTGTTTTATTTCCAAGCAACAAAGAAACAGTGAGGCAACAGTTAGGCGGAGGATATACCCCCCTCAAAATAAAAAGGTTTTTCGTATATGAACCATATGTTGATAGAGAACAAGGTTACATTAATGAGATCATTTTGGAAAATTGTAATTGTACAGTACTACTGATTGACAAATTACAAATTGTGAATACATTCATGCTTAACATGCAAATCAAAAAAAATTAAGAATGGCATAAAAACGCTCAAGGAATTTACCATTTCGAAATTGGGCTATTTTTCAGAACCAGAAGGATTCGTTTTCTTTCGTTGGTTAACTAAATTTGGAAATGTGAATTACTTTATGTACACTAAAATGAGAAGTCTACTTAAAAATGGAGTGCATCATTTGTGGCACAAGTACATAATGCTATCTGAGATAATGAATTCTGAAGCAAAGCGCGAGACTGTTGTGAGGTTTAAAAAGTCACCACAAAAGTTTTCGATCGACTTAAACTTTATGTCCATGCTCATTATTCTAGTCACGTGTTCTACACTTGCATTCTTGTTTTTTATTTTTGAAATATTGTTACATGCGGTAAATTTTAAAAGGAAGTCGTTTGGATATCTTGTCGTTGATTGCGCACCTCCAGTTTTGTTTTATCAGAGGACTTACCCAGAGAAGTTCGGATTTTGCAGACAAAGTCGAGGCAAAAGTAGCAGACCCATCATCAGGGCAGCTTGGAACCTTTTACCAGTTCTGCAAAAAATAGAGGCAAAAACAAATTAAAGGCCATACTGGTTTTTCTAGAGGACATTTTCCAGACANGTTCTGCAAAAAATAGAGGCAAAAACAAATTAAAGGCCATACTGGTTTTTCTAGAGGACATTTTCCAGACACTCTTCGCAAAACTTTCCCACTACGCAAATGTAGTGTTTGGGAGAAGCTCACCTATACGCCAAACTACAAAACTTCCCAAGACGATTTCGGAGTGATTTCACTACCGTGGAAACCGGGTACGGGTTTCAACATGCCCATGTGCAAGACGTCTAAACTTGGTAAGCAATGGGTCAGATCAGCTGACTGTTCACTACTAATTATGTGCCAAAATTTTTGTCTCAGAATGCACAGGATAAATTTTGTATTAGAAGCTCGCAACCTATTTAATGACTAACAATTTTCTCAGTAAATCTCATAGTAGAGGCCTGTAACTTATTTAATTACCGTTTTTACTCTTAACTTATATTAGAGGCCGGGCACCTATTTATTGACTTACTATTTGTTGCAGTAAATGTCCTAATAGAGGTTCGACACCTATATAGTGACTTGTTTTTTTTACTACAATTTTTGTATAAGAGGCCTTTTTTAATGACTTACCATTTTTATCATAATATTTTTTATTAGAGGGCTGACATCTATTTAACGACTTACCAATTGCATCGTAAATTTCATGGGATAACCTGCCTTTGACAAATGCTAAGGTTACGTTTAGAGATAGGGTTCGTGAGTCAAGACAAGGTTACATATTTCTCACCTAGATGTAGTGGCAATTACCATAACAAATGTTATTGGCTATACAAGAGCTGAAATCAAATATGCCCTTAATCGGACAAACCTTGCCACGTCGTCCGAGTTTATGTGTAAAATTCACTCATGCAAGGATTTTAAACAATGTACAAACTTTGGGAACGATTGTAAGCACAATGAACAAATATGTTATACTTTACATCAGAAACAAGCACAATTGTTGCTACAATGATATAATTTTGGAGTTTTTACTTTTGTAGCTACTAAATAGAAATTTGTAAAAACATTCCAAAATTTTAAAAAACAGTTCGAATAAGGGCTTATGTAATTGGTTCTTGCGCGCCTCGAAATAGACAGAAGAACCCCTATACAAAAATATGGACATTGAATTTATCCATTCTGATTCAGTACCTATGTGAAAATATACATTTTTTTCATCATTCTGTTCTTAATTTGTCCAAAACTGATCATCCTTTTCAAAACTGTTTGAAACAGTTGTCTAAAACGGTTTATTTACACATCAACCCTTTTTTTAACTTTTAGATTATTAACATAATTCTATACTTTTACTTTAATTGTTTATAAGGAAATTTTCCTTTGTTAAAATTTGCAAAATTTTAAAAAAAACATAATGTCTAAAATAATATGGAGGAATAAAAAGTTATCCAATAATAAAATGACCCCTTGACCTCATAATGACCCTTCAAGGTCAAACTCTACTTTTATACTAAAACAAGCTATGATGGTGCCAATGACATAAGAGCCTCTATTCAGTTTCAAATAATCCGTTGACCTCATAGTGAAATCTTGCTTTTGCAAAAGAAACAAAAGTGTGAATTGGTTTCAGATACTATCTTTACACCAAACTTTTTTTTTCCATTTCAATAATTTTCTATTTCTAATATATAATACTTGATTCAGCGTTTAGCCCAAGTTCTTTGTGACAATGGAATAGGCTCAAATAACCCAGCAATCCAAACATAGTTTGCGAAAAGTTAATGAACTACAATTCTGTTTTTGTGCACGTCTCTTATTGGATCATACAAAATACTTCAATTAATATAAACGTTATACATTAAGCTAAATAAATAAATAACTTTTCTGTTGGCACTATAATCTTGGCATATTTATTCTTTGAAGTCCTAATTACGTAGCAGAGACACACTGCGTCATACAATTTCATTCATCGGTAATAGACTTACTTCAAGCACCCTGCCATGTTAAAGTAAAAAATAATCCATAAGAAAACATAGCTATTAAACACACGCGTAATACATCGAGAAACTGTTTTGGAATACTTTTTATACATTTGGAATAGCAATGAGCATACTGTTCGAAATTACTCAACAGTAAATTTTCAGCCTTTGTCAAAAACATCACTAAAAATGATTTACATTCATTACTTACTACTTTTTGAATTGATGGGTTGCTACTCTACTACATTAGACAATTTTGTACAAGAATTCGAAGGCTGTAGTTTTCTTACAGTTGGTATAGTTCCAACAGAAGCAAATGCAGACATTATTTATCGAATTAGCTCAACCCGAGCTCTTACGCAATGGCAACCACCCGCACCCGTCAAGGCATATATGAATTACAGGACCAAAATTTGGAGTTTCAAATATTCATTTCCGTTTCTTCGATTGCGATGTCTTGCTGCCGTTGTTCTTAATCTATCAATGACTCGTATGAAAGGTATATTTCAGTCCGAATTTCAGTGGTTAGTAAACTGCGAAACAAGAGACGAAATTCCAGTTTGCTATGGACAAAATCTCTACGTACTTCTCATCAGTACAGAAGCTCAACAGGCAAAACAGGAATTTCTAAAAACAATATTTGTTGAGACAGCTCTCTTAACAGTACACTACACTTCCCACAACCAATCAGAAGCAAGTGTCTGGGTCTACTTCCCAGCCCCGTGCGTAACAGCCGCAGAACTACAACAATCTGACATAGTAAATCAGTTAAAATTGCCTAAAATCATAAAAAGGCTCCTCGAAACATGTCCACTTGACTTTGAGTTTGAGCGCGGGACACGAAGTTGGCAAAATAAGGTCAACAAGTACCATTTCTCGGATTATAAGGGCCCCGCACCGTTTCGGGGTGAAAGGTTTTGGGGTCAAAAGGTCATAACTACGGTCTTTGACCTCGGTTTTAACAAATCCAAAGCTCGACCTGCACTGCTCCGCATCGACCCCGAAGGCTACTCTCGCGGTGGGGAGATTGCCACGGGGCCGCACATTGCAGGAAGCTACAAATTTTTTGCAACCTCTGGTTCATTTAATTTTATTACTTGTGATGGTATTCACAATTTTATTTCCTTCGACTCCTTTAGCGGTAAATTTTCAATCAATTTCTGGATTGCTTTAGCTATTTCACTATCCGTTCTCGTATTATTATATCGACTAACTTTCTACATTAGAAACATTTCTAGAGTCTCAGCCTTGGAAATATTGGTCTGTGCAATATTTGACCAAAGCATTCATTTTGGAAGCAAACTTTCAAGGGGAGTAACTCTGAAGTTGCTCTTGATTTCAACACTTCTCATGGCTCTTATACTTACAAATGTATATCGTTCCAAGTTAACAACGGAGCTTACCATGGCTATCCCAGTGAAAAAACTAGAAAAAATAGCTGAAGCGTTAGAACAAAACTATAAAGTACTGGTTGAACTTCCAGTAATATTGAGGCAACACTGGAGTACAAACAGTTATGATAGAAACTTACTAAGTTCAAATTTAAGGGACACTAAGGTAAAAATGGGGGTCTTAAGGGACGTGGCAGTACGATTGAATTTACTAGGAGTTCTATATACGGGACTTACTTCACCAAGACTAAGCTTTGAACAGGGACAATTTTATGAGAAAATTCTTAACAAATTTGAACTTAACATTTCCCCTAAGTACTCTGTCGAAGAGGAACTGCTCCACTGTGACAAATCTATTATAATTGATGAGAAATATAATCTTCAGGAACTCTACGTATCACTTCAACAGAGTCATAGGAATGTTACATTGTATCTTGGAAAGGACGAGTCGATGAATTTTGCAAAGGCCTGGGCAATGGATGCGTATTGGGATAGAAAAACGCTAATATACGATAGATTTCAGTCTCTTATACAAGGAGGTATTTTTGACTACTTCCGGAAAAACGACTCTAGTAACCAGGAAACTACATTTCGTAACTTTGTTTGGTATTTTGATGAAAAAGTAGGAAATCACCGGTTCCAGATAACAAAGCCGTTGAATCTCAATAGTAACTTATTGATAGCCACTGCGCTTGTTTCCATGACACTTGCTCTGCTTTCAATAATTATTTTTCTTACAGAGATACAATTCAATTGCTTAATATCACTTTCATATTAGGTTGGATAGTTTAGACATAATGACAGATAATATGTGGGCAACTGTTTTTCTTTTCAGATAAAACATAAACTAGTATAGTGAGAGTTAGTACCTACAATTGTACAATGTAGACAGACAATATATTTTTATGTGCTTTTGGAATAAATAATTATAGCGGTAAGGGTATTAATATTTTGGTTTCTCAACAATAGTTTCTAGTTTTTTTTGCTTATCTTTTTACGTTGTTGTCCTACTTTAACTATTGTAAGCTGAATACGATTTCCGCTAATCTGCACTATATTGGCAACAAGCAAACATTACGTTTTAATTATCAACATATAGAGTATCTGTAGGGGCTTAAAACTGAAAGTTTAAAAAGTTGTGATATTGCATGCAAAACGTATAAGAAATTTTTGACAAAAAAATTCTTTGTGCATAATATACTGTTTAAAGCTTATGCACCTCTCGAAACCACACTTATAAATTTAGAAGTAAACCGTAGTAAAACGCTCAATCAAGTATAGCGTGATTAGGAAAAATAGAGGAAACATTAGATACGAGAAAACTATTAAAACCCACGGCCCGTAGTCCGTAGGGGGTTAGGACCCTTGATCTAACTTGGGTAGATGCCGAGATATAATCCAAGCACCAGCACAGTAACCAGCACAGAAAAAAATAAATAATTGAATCTTGAATAACTTTTACAGAATGGATTTAGATTCGTTTAATTCCACTATATAATTGACGGTTTTATCATGGTTTAATTAACCTGACAATTTTTATTTGTAAACTAAAATATCCACCTTCCCGTTATTTCAGGACGTGGCGTTCCTACAAAAATACAAATGACTTACAATTATCGTCGCTTTTGTAATAGACAAAAATGATAACATTAAATTACTCTAAATTGTTAAAATGAAAAACATTCGTCCTTGCTTTCCGTCTGCTGAATATTTAATTTTAGTTTTCCTTTTCTGTCTTCAGTATCCCGGAAAAATTTAATAGCACTGTGAGCGACAGTGCTATTTGATTCTTTTTTTTTTGTTTTTTAATCTCAAATTTCAAACCTTCAGAATTTCAACAAGACCAAATTCTACCAGATTCAAAGTTATACAAATGACCCACCCATCTAGTGCAGATTTATCATTGAATAGTTAGGTTTTAAGTCATTTTTTGAGCTCAGCCCCAACAGTAAAATCCGAATGTTCAATAACAACTACCTTGCTAATTAACATAACATAATTAAATTAGATTATAAATTTTCAATGCTGTCAGACTTCACAGCAATGAAAAATATGATTTTATATTATAGAATAAAATTCGTCACAGTGTTATCAATTTCGAATAATTTGATTTCTGTAAATAAATAAAAAGTTTTTTTTTTCAAAAATTTGAGAGTACTATAAAATATTACTTAATCTATAATTTCTGCTTCTTCGTTAAGATGGCAGTAATAAATGGGTTTTAAAAATGAATCAGTGGATACCAAGACTCACTTTTATATAAGTTTTTCAAAATATTTCAAAATTCAAATTATTTCATCATAATGAATTCCTCATGACCTTCAATTTACATACTATTAATTAATTTAATACATTTAAAAAAAGTGTATTACAAAATACAATTATTTTTTAGCTATTATGTGCTGTTTAACACTGTCTCCTCCGGTGATTAACATGCATTCTTTATAACTTTCGGTAGTATATTTACTTGGAGACAACCTTTAATTACTCTCGTTTGCTTTACTACTCCACTAAACTTACACAGATTCATCTACTTGCGAACACTCTATGAAAAAATAATATATTCGGCATTCTTTTTCCATACGTCAAACTTTAAAATAAAATCACGAGTGTACAGAGATTTTTCTGTGTTCATAAAATGCTCGTAACAATGCGTCACCAATTATAAAATCCAAGGCTGATGTCGCGTTGGAGCTTTTGCTAAAAATGTGTCAAACTTAGTTTTGCAATTACTCTAGCTGTGAGAAATTAAAAGTATACAATTAAGCTACAAAATTTTTTTGTATTCTGCTTCTCTGTAGTATTTTTTATATTACAAGTTTGGCGATGATCCTGCAGAAGGCCAGGAGCGTGATTTCCATTACGATTATTTTTGCAATCTTTTATATATATTTCAATCTTGACGTTGGGTAAGTTATAACTAATTTACTATTGAAAAAAATAATTGTATTGAGTTATGAGGCAAAAATAGTTTTAGAGTATAATACTCACACTATTTAACTAAAAAGTTAATCCCATGTTACACATCCGTTGAATTTGGTTAGGGATACAATACGTTAGCAGTCCAAACATTTAATTTTTGTTTGTACCTTGCGTTTCAGTAAAAATTTGAATTCCCTTTTAGTTGCAATGTAATTATAATTAAATTACATTATTTATCAATCTTATTCTTGTAGTGAGGTGCTTAATTAAAAAATTTCTTGTACTATAATAGTACTAAATTCTGAAACCGATAGAGCAGCAATCAATTGTAGCCAATGGAAAGCACTCTGAACATTTAGTTAAAAAAATTGAGTAAGATTTTTATTTTTGGGCGTATTTTTGTGTTTTTACTGAGTTTTTACTTTATATTTGATGCAGGAAGTCACAGTCGCAGATAATGGAGGATCTTTATGATTATTTATACAATAGTACGCAGCTTTCTGAGAGGGAGTATAAGTCTCACATTTTAAAAAATATAGATCCTGAAAACTTGACACTTGAAGAAATTAATCTTATATCGGCACATGTGGCCGAGTTAAATTTGGGACAGGTAATATTTAATAAAGCAAACTTGTAAGGAATTTTCTACAAGGCATTAATGGTATTTTCAATTATAACTGTTCCAACCGCGTGACACACATTGGTACTTTTTGTAATTAACAGAGTATTTTATATAAGTTAATGCTAAACAATTAAATTCAGTCACTCTAATTTATACAATACAACTATATAGCTTTATATATATATTATTGCTTTTATATAACTAATACCTACTCCAGCTTATATTATTTTTACATAATACGTTTATAACTCAATATCTTCAATATAATATTGCTATGTTACTTACTTTATCAGAAAATTCTAAACGATGAAGTTTTCGCACCTCTAACAGTGGACTCCTTTGTAATTGTCATCCAAGTTCACACAAGAGCCGATTACTTGAAGCCAGTAATTGAGAGCTTATCACGTGCTCGGCTAATTGAGAACGCCCTCGTTGTCTTCTCTCATGACGTATTTTTGCCGGAATTAAATGAACTTATACAAGCAATAAATTTTACTCGTGTATTGCAAATTTATTATCCACACTCCATACAGCTTCATCCAAACAAATTTCCAGGCCAAAGTCCAGACGAGTGTCCTCAAGATTGGTCATCTGAAATGTATGAAATTTTTTTTTTAAACTTTCAGCATTATTGTAGTTTTCTTGTCGTGTAGTTATACTGCACTTGTCCAGAAACGCTTGGGTCCAAACAATGACCAATAAACAAAAAAAATACTACAATTTTGTTACACATTGTTACGAGCCGAAATTTATTTGTAACACTGCTCACTCAACAATAGCTTTCATAAAATTCTTTATAATTCGTTCTTCGCAGTTTTCAGGGCGTTACTTATTTTATGAAATCTGTATTTGTACTTGTATTAAAAATTACCCGGAAGTAAATGTATCTATTTACAGGGCTCTCAAATTCAAGTGCAATAATGTATCTGATCCAAAAATTCGTAAAAGGGATGCTGCTATAACTCAAGTGAAACATCATTGGTGGTGGAAAATAAATTTCGTATTTGAGAGTATAACAATCTTGCAAAATTATGAAGGTAATATAGTAGTTAATTCAAATAATCAATTTAATATATCTTATACTATACTATGCCGATTAGGTGTCGTAACTTTTATAGAAGAAGATGATTATATGGCACCAGACTTTTTATGGATCATTAACCTAATGAGAAATAAGATGACGGAAAACTTTTGTTTTGGATGCAACATTTTCTCCTTAGGTCTTCATGCAGACCTTACTTGGCACCATGGCTCGGTTTTTGATAGTGTGAGTATATTTAATTTCATGTTTTCTATACATACTCTAAGTTAATATAAAAAAAAATATGATGATAAGTAATAATAATATTATGACAAATAACAATAAAAGTATCTTAATTTTAGGGCGTAGTTACAAGGTGGAACCATAATCTTGGCATGACCTTTAATAGAACAGTCTGGAGTACCATTAGGGCCTGTGCAAGCCTATTTTGTAAATATAATGATTACAACTGGGACTGGACATTACGGAAGGTATCGTGGAACTGCCTTAAGTCTCCACTCAGAGTGCTTTACCTATCGACAACTAGAATTTTTCATATTGGAGCATGGTTAGCAAATTATAATTTGCTATTGTTTTTGTAGAAATTTTATTGTATTATACAATGTATTTCAGCGGTGTACATTACAAAAATTCTGACTGCAGTCCAGACGCGGCTGTTACTGACATCAACAAAGGAATTGAGGAGTACAAATTGTCCCAATTTCCCAAATCAATCTTTTTACGAGAGGTAGAAGTAGGGCCTGAACCCAATTTTCCAGAAAATGGTAGCTGGGGTGATATTCGAGATGTTGAACTGTGTCTTAGCTTTTAGTTTGATTCATATACACTAAAACTTCCAATATGAAACATGGTAATTGACTAAATTTAAGCCAGAACCACCTAGTTACAATTGGAGACCGGTCACTATTTTATGTTAATGATGCATTTCTTTAATTATTTGTTATATATTGAAACAAATATAAACTATTTACTAACGAATGGTTTTCCAAAATTAATTCCTCTCAATTCTCAAAGTCACTTCCGTACCGAGATTGAATGCTAACTAAAGGCATTTCCGTTTTATTTTTTATTTCCAGTTTACTTACGATTTTAGTACGATTATTTTAATAACATTTTTGTTTTGAATTTTTTTGTATGTACTTTGCATTCTCCTATAGGCCTGGTCAATGTTTGCGTGTGCTAGTGAGTGGGGGAGGGTGGTCTCGGCCTGTAGAGTTGACTGGGAAGTTCTGAGATCTGAAGCTATTGGAGCTTCTGCTGGGCAATGAACGTGGAGTAGGCTACCGAGGAGCCTCTTGCTTAGGCAGAGGATGACCACCTTAAGCTTAACGACTCATGTTCAGCCTCCACTCCCCATTACCACACCACCACTTTTTTATTGTGCTTCTGTGCTGGTGCCGGGATAAGATCTCGGCACCTACCCAAGTTAGGACAAGAGTGCTAACCCTCCGGACTACGGGCCTTGCGATTGTCCATTGTAGAAAACGAATAAAGTTGATTATATTATATCAGTGATTCAGTTTAATTACATATAATAAGAGGCAAAAAGTGGAATGTGTGACCTGAGATTACGTTTACGTGAGGATATTTTCTGAGAATTATGAATTGAATGATGAATTGATGAATTAAGACTATGTTGCCTGGCAAGCTTGTCTATTAAAGTAGTAATACGCGCTACTATCATTTATATCAATGCTATTTCAAAACTTGGTACATTTTAGAGAATACAAGCTAGATATTACATATTCAGTTTTCTGTTGGCTGCAGAAATAACACTAAATCACCCGTTTTTTTAACAACAGAGTACTAGGTCATTAGATTAGATTCATAAACAAAATAGTGTCATTAGTTCAATACTAAATGCTTAAAACGTTTTTAGATTTAATAAAGCCTCAACGCATCTTTTATTAAAGCAAAATAGCGCTCCTTGGCAACTTATGTCACCTGCGGAAAATCATTTTAAAAATCATTTAGAAAATAAATTAAAACGTTTTTTGCCATAACTTTGTCTTACCACCTTTAAAATTAAAAATTAGTAATTTTTTGCATTTCTCAAAATACTTACGTACTGTACATATTCCTTAATAACCTTTAACGTAGTGAACCGTAAACTTTCAAAAACAAAAGATAAAAATGATAGCAGAAAACCTGACAAAAGTATAATCATTATGGTTATAAAATTCAAGTCCACGGCAAACGTTTGGGGTAGACTCTTATATATTAAGACATTTTCGCTCTTTGCCTCATTGCTCATAGTATCCAATAGCGACATGTACTTGAGCCATAGCTGGTGTACTCCATTTTCCAGTAGACCTCTGAATCTACGCTGCATGTAGAAGTTTGCAGTTAGAAGAAAGGAATAATAATTAAAGAACACAAATCCGTTCCATTTTTCCGAGTAGCCGGATTTTGAAATGGTATATTCCTGAAGTACTTTTGTCTTATTTTTAATTTTTGAAATCAATAAGTTGAGAATAAATGTATTCACGGTTTGAGGCTTGTCAATTAAAATCACACGATGACAAGTTTCCAACATTATATTGTTCAAATTGTGTGGCTTTATTCTAGCACGCGGTAAGTACACAAAGAGCCTTTTGATGTTTAGTGGAACAAATCCAGTTGGTATTGCACTCTCATTCCATCGGTATATAAATTCCCACTCCAAATGATACCATTTGAATTCATAACTTGTACAATTCATTTCATAAACATTTCGAACTTCCTCTCGAATCATACTATTTAAGTGTTCAACTTCCTTTAACATAGCTTGATCATATTTGCACTTAGGTGCCCACTCTTCTCCATATGAGTCCTTCCCGTCTCCCACATAGTATATGTCCTTCCAGCCAAGTTCCACACATTTACAAGTGTAAGTGCTTAGTTCAGTTCTATCAACAATTTGGTTATATGCCCAAGCTTCAAAGCTTTTTGATTCATACAAAACAATAAAATCCTCGAGCTGTGCAATGGTTTCCCATCTGTGAAGTGCTTTCGGTGGAGCCAAAATGTAAGAAGTAAATACGCCCTTGTATGCATTTACAACAACAATCAAAATTAAAAACCAAGATCCAAATACAAGACGGTATTGAAGTAGTAGTTGAGCATTTACAACAAGATGTTCCAACTTATCAGATCCCATGTCCAATAAAGTCGACAACGCTGATACTACAGCCTCGACAAATAATTTTGGAATATCTTTGAAAGATTGGTTTTTGAGGTAAGATACTAACGCTAAAGATGCAGGAACAATTACTACGGACATCAAAAAAATCCATAACCAGTTCTTTTCGTCAAAGGCGAAAACATATATGTCGAAGCTCATAGGCTGCCGTACACCGTCACAGGTGGCAAAGAACAACAGAGCTTCACCGCTAATAATATATTGAATTTTTCTTCTTTTATGACGATATGCCGTATCCAGATATAAAGGAAATTCCATTGGTCCAAGTAGTTGTTTAAAATTCCGAGTGCGAAAACCATAGACAGAATATTGTCCTAAAAATACTTTTTCAAATCAGACATAGGGACTTTAGCGTTTACGACACGAATGCAGCCCTTTGCACCAACAAGTACCTCCAAGTAAACAATAAGGTTTGACAAGACCTCAATTCGGTCATTTTGTAGCAATCTGTAAGACGAGAAATGCCTTCCATAAATAATTTCAATGAGACTATTTGTGATGTTTATTTGATCAGGACGTGTACCACAGAAAGTGTTTACTACGTCAGAATAATCTTTTGTATAGAGAAGATTTGCTTGAATAGTAAGCTCAAATCCTTGAATAAGAGATTCACATTCGTGGGTCCCTTCAACACGACAAATAAAAGGGGGGTCAAACACTGAATTCAGCGAAACCAGGCCATACACTTTAAATAACCTGGGCTCCACAGTAACTCTATTTGTAATAATACTGGAGTTTGTTTTGTGCAATTTATTTGCAACAAAGATTTTCAGCGTCGGTGGAAGAGTTTTTGTTAAAAATAAATATGCAACTTCTTCCATTTCATTTTGACTAAAAACTATAAAATTAACATGGTCTGATGGAAAGAAAGAAAACGTTTTACCATAGTTCTTCTCATCTCCAGTATAGAACTCAACACTTTTCTCATATAAAAGAAAAAAGTATATGTGACAGAAATACAACTTTTCTACTATAAATTCTGTAGGCTGTAATTTGACCCAGAGTAAAATATTTTGGCGACTAAAGAAGTAGACTAAGCCAGTTGCATTTGAAATCACGTGTTTGATGTAGGTAGGTTGCTGGAGTGGGTCAAGTCCTACTTTTTGGGTGTCCAGAAATATCGTAGTATGACAGTCAGTGTAGGTTTGTAAATAGTGATTTAGATTGTCAAGAAACAGCTCATAGGCGTTTATTACATTTGCAGAACATACTATTTGCAACACGGCAGCGCAGAGTAGAGCAAGATTTACAGGTATCATTTTATGAGAAGTTAGTTAGAGCATATGACAAAATCAATTTAAGTTAAGTTTGCTTCAGTAGTTAGCAAAATGACGCTTCCTTCTGTTGTTTGTGGTTTGAATTACTTCAACGATCCAATCGCCAATTGCGAGGTAAATATTTTTTGCTCTGAACTAAATTCCAGTTATGTCATGAAGGAATTTTAATATAATTAATAAATGTATCATTATTATAAAAACGAACTCTGTGAAATTTGTCACGCGATCTACTCATCGGAATAGAGCTGTAAATTTTAAGCTCGTGGACATTATTATTAAAATTATTAAATTATTAAAATGAAAATAAAATGCAAATACTTTTGTAATTATTCCTTACAAGATGGCGATGGCAATTCATTATATACGGCTCGAGGAACAGAAAAACGCTTAACTTTAAACTTAAACATTTCTTATCCCAGAGCTGCGCTATACTTTATACCCTGCATAATTAGCATTCAATACAAGAATTTGACATTTTATTTAAGCCATCATCAACAAGAATTTATGTTTACAAATATTTGTACACAGAGCTTTGAAATTGTGCATTAGTAATTAATCAATCAATCAGTCATTTTATCGATATATGGCGAACCCAATATATCGTGATGTTAACATTATTGTGTTAGAAAGAACCAAGTAGAGTAAGGTAAAGTAGAGTAAGGTAAAGTAAAGTAAAGTAAATTTTACAGAATACCGTAACAGCTAAAGTAGCTTAAGTCATTAACTATCCTAAGGAACCGGCGTCTGGATAAGTAATTGAAAAAAAAACAAATACAAGGTATTATATTTTTGTAATTGTGGTTTGGTTCTTGGCCAGTAAAGGTAAAATTCTTTTATTATTTCAAACACCATTTTGGAACACCTGCTTTTGGACAGGAAGAGGAGATTTCTATGTAAACATGTTTAATTTTTTGCGAAAAAGAAAAGAAAAAAAAAAGTGAATTAAAGACGATGCCCATCTCTGGCACTGGGTAAGGGCAGGTGAGTTTTAGTAAGACTAAAAGAAGGAAAAAGCTCCTTTGAGAAGTCCATCCTCCTCGGTTCCTCGATTGACACTGAAGAAGAAAAGAAGTAAATCTCATATGCAAGCGTATTCCTGTTTAAGTTGAGTTGCTTCATAGAAAAAAATGTGTTTTCTTCAACTGTAGCTATAAAAAAAATACGCGGGTAGTGGTATCTCACTCTATTGCATAGAGAAATACTGCTATAAGAACTATCGTTTTTATTGAATAGAATATTTTTGATTACAAGTATTTAACATGCAAAAGATTAGCCCACAGCCCATAGTCCGTGGGTTAGGACCCTTGTCCAGCTTGGGTAGGTTCCGAGATCTAATCCCGACACCAGCAAAGTAAAAAAACAGTGGTGGTGTGGTAGTGGTGAGTGGTAGCCTGGAAAAATGCGGTCGCAGAGGCTGAACATTGGTCGGTATGCGTAACGTGGTGCTCAGCCTCTACCTAAGCAAGAGGCTCCTCGGTGTTTAAACCCACGTTCACTCCTCAGCAGAAGTTCCATTGGCTTCAGTCCTCAGAACGTCACAGTCCACTCACAGGCCGAGACCAGCCGCATGTCAAAGAGTATCAAAAAAAAATATGCAAATGATTATAAGCAGTAAATGAAAACTTACGGGTAGTACCACACAAATCGTTTAAAGCTTAGCATGCTGCATTGATTGAGATCACCTTATTTTCTCCAAAATTGTGTGCGGATATTACTATTTCTACTAGTAATTCTCATTAATAATGTTCCGAGCCTAGTAGTCCGGTGGTCAAGCAATTATTGCTTCTCCAGAGGCAACCTGAGACCATGTCCTGGTAGTGTCGAAAAAATAAAAATGTCATAGAGGCTAGCCCCATGCAAAGAGAGGCGAGTGAGCAGCATCCGGACATGATTATTAAATGACCTATTGGCGTTATCATCCCAAGAGAACGAAAAATGTTTTGAAGCAAATATTCATTTATCTGCTTATTGCAGATTTGCATAATGCATTATTAGAAGCTCCACTGAGGACTATCCTCACATGTTTCCTTTAAAAAAAACTATTGTTGGTGAGATACAATTGCGACAAGCATAGTGCGCATGGAGTTCACACCAACACACAGTGCCAATGTAGGACAACGAAAGAAGACATTGTTTGCCCTCAGAGCAGAAGGTACGAGAATGCAAAATAGACCTTTAATGCGTCTGTTCGCCAGGAAGATCCGCAAGGATAGTCCCTCGTATAGACATACATACATAGCCAACATTTACAATGTTGGTTTTTATATTACAAAAACTAAATTCATGTCCAAAAAATGCAGGAGCTCCTTAAGCATTCGTAAACGTATGAGACACACTTCAATTGCAAACACTAACGTCGAGGACAGTTCTCCGGTTACTAATATAATTGCGATCGTCAAAAAGTTCCAGTTCAGCGCAAACTTTTTAGGTAACCTCCGGTACGCCACTACACTCTCTTTCTTTGTCTCAATGCCGAAGGTTTTATTTAATAAAATATACTTGAACCAAAGAGCATGTATTCCGTTTTCAATTAAACCCGTCATTCTGTTATACATCATCATATTCGTACTTCGAAGAACAGACAATAAATTAAAGAACAAAAATCCATGCCATTCTGGAGAAAAACCTGTTTCAGATACAGTAAATTCACGAAGGATTACATCAGCTCCGGTATAAATTTTTGCGTCCAACATGTTGAGTATGAACAAATCTACTGTTTGTCTTTTATCAATTAGTACAGTGCGACGACACGAGTTCAATATTTTCTCGTTCAATGAATCTGCTCTATTCTTCCCTTCCGGGTCATATAGAAGGAGCCTTTTGATTTTTAGTGGAGGATAATCTTTTTCTTGTTGGCCGCCAGTAGCAGCTGGAGACAAAACCCACCAATCAATATTTTGTTCCCAAATAAGGTCAACACAAGTAGTATTATGTCGCTTTCTAGCCTCTAATGGTATTATACTATTAAAGTACATAATTTTAAGTTTGAAGTATTTTTTGTATTCCTCGCACATGGGCAATTTAGCATATTTGTAACAATCACAAGCGTATGTCGACAAATATGTGGTATTGACTTCTCGATTTGACAACCACACAAAAAAGCTAAGTGAGGAATACAAAACTAAGAAGTCTTCAAGCTGAGTAATGTTCTGCCAATGGTGGAGTGCCTTTGATGGAGCCAAAATGAATGAGGTAAATATCCCCTTGAAAGCATTTACAACAACAATCAAGAGCAAGAACCAAGAACCAAATACAAGACGATAGTGTTTATCGAGTTTGGTTTTTTCATATTCACGTTCAGCAAAACCAACGTCAATATCGACTAACCCCGCTAGAGACGAAAGTACTCCATCAACGAATAATTTTCCAATATATTTCAAAGGCAAATTTTTAGCGCAAGATATTAACGTCAAAGAAAGCGGGACTATCAAACCAGATGTTAGCACAATCCATACCCAACTGCAATCGTCAAAGGCAATGACATAGTTGCTGAATGTCAAAGCACTCCGTACTCCATCACAAGTTCCAAACACCAAAGTTTCGTCTCCACTTATGATGACTTTCATATTCTTATATCCCTCATTACCATAAGTGCGTCGTAAACTTAGTGGTACCGGACCGATTGTAGGACGAACTTGTTCTTGCGGTATGATGGATAAGGCTCCAAGAAAGTATACTTTTAAATCTTGTATGGGGTTCTTTCCAGCTATGAAACGATGCAACTCCTTGTTGTTACAAGCATTTGCATAAAGTAGATTGTATCGGGTAAGTCATTGATGCTCTCATATTGTAGCAATTTATAGGCAGAGGAGTACCTCCCAAAGATATCATCTAAGAGACTATAGGTAATATTAATATGATTTGGATGAGTACCACAAGATAGAATTGACCCATCGGCACGATCAAAACCAATTTCACGTGAGGTACGAATTGCTATTTCAAATCCATGTACCCGCTGTTGACAGAATTTTATTTCCTGAAAACGGCATATAAGCGTCGGTTTGAATGCTAAATTCAGAGAAATTGGTCCAAACATTTCGATCGACTCCGCAAAAACCGATAATTTGTTCAGGTTTCCGCTGGAGATCCCTTTGCAAATGATATCGGTAACAACAATAATCAGCGTGGGAATTGCGAAATCATTTTCAAAGTAAGCATACTCAATTTGGTGAGTTACGCGCCGAGAGATAAGGATGAAGTTGATAAAATCCGACGGAAAATAAAGAAAATCATAGGTGTTATTTTTTAAATAGACGTCTATTATATCCTCGAATAATAGAAAAAAGTATACATAACAAAAATGTGACTTTGCCAAGCCTACTTCTGAGTGTGTACCGTTAGACCAATTCTGAAGAGTATGTTCATCAAAAAAACTATATAGGCTATTTGTGTTTGATGGCACTGTCTTGATTCTGAAGGGTTGTACAGAAGGATATATTCCAACAGTTTTGCTGTCTAAAAAGACAGTAACAATGCAATCATTGTAATGTTGGAAATATAAATTTTGGTTTTCTATAAATGCTTCTTTCCTTGTATGGTTGCTTGTACCCTGCTGCATGAGCAGCAAAGGTATAAAAAAAATACCTGAAGATTTTGAAATGATGTAGGAGTAAAAATTGTCCTTTACTACACATATTCTTAAAATGTAATATAGAATTCTTACACTCTTATGGGTCTACCATGCACGTAATTTTGAAATATTGATTATAATAGTAATCAGTTTATTTGATGTCATGTCAAGCCCAACATAAAATATTGATCGTTCCTTGAAAATTTATACTAGCCTTAAAACATTTTTCACGGTATTTGTACGTCATCTTATGTGCCAATGGCAAGAGTGTAAAGCACTTCTGAAGAACTAATTAATGGAAAGAATTTTAACCCATTTTAGGACATTTTGTGGTCTTTATTGCATGGAATCGTAGTCAAGCACAACGCATATAACAAAGAGTTGATCAAATGAAACAAATGAATCTTAAGACGTTTATTCCTTTGTTTTTCACATCTTTTGCATTTGCATCTGTGTTATGCAAACAAAGTTCCATATTGCCTAGAGATTTTGCATAAAGGTACTAAAGCAACACATTTTTAACCAATACAAAGAATAATCTTTGCGGGTTATATCAAAGGCTCTTTTTGAGTAGGGAAGTGGAAGTCAAAAAGAGGACATCTCCGAAGTGAGCGGTTCTCTTCTTGGTCCCACAAAAAAATTCCCGCATTCGAGTCGAAGATGGGCATCGCTTTTCATTTAAATGTAAAAATAAAAATTACTCCTGTCCTAAACCTTTACCTTTACCTTTTTTGAAGGAGACAAATTAATTACACGCAATTAATTACAGCGGCGGTTACAAAATAAGTATTCTCTGGAAAATAAAAACATGCTTCCAATTATAAACACTGATGTAATTGCGAATAAAGACAACATTAAATTACTATGCATTGTTAGTACCAAGTATTTATCATCATTGCCTCTCGCCTTGTGAATATTTAGTTTTAATTTTCCTTTTGTGTCTTCAGTATTACGCCAAAATATTCCTGACTGTATAAAATACTGTATCCTCTTGTGAATAATATCTGTTCGATCCCAATCTTTTCTTGTAAATCTTAAAAACTTTGGCGTTTTCAAAATTTTATCTTTCCCTAAATCAAAGTCTTTTCGGCCAAATTCAAATTCTCTAAGGAAGAACTCGTCCAATGCCGACACTTCATCAAATAATAGTGTTTTGTCACACTTTCTCAGCTCACCCTCAACAGTAAAGTTTGGATGTTCAATTAAAAGTATTTTGCTCAACGTTTTGTTCATCAGATTCCCAGTACTGGCAACGCCTCTAAAATTTCGAATGAGCTTGTACAAACCGGTCGTTGCTCGACTGTACATTAGATCCCTTCTATAAACGTAGTTTAAGTACTTCTTCCGATGCTCAGTGTCTGTGCTCCTATTTATATTCATAAATCGGGAATAATAGCTTTTATACATCCTTGTGTCTAGATCCAGTAGAACGTTAAAACCTAAATCAAGGCCTTCCTGTAGGCTTTCTATCTTGTTCATTGGTAGATGCGACGCAAATTTCGAAGTCAGTGACCCTCTGTATGTGTTTGTTAGAATAAAACCAGCTATGAGTAAACTCGATACTACATAGGTTACCGCACGTGACTTTTGAGCAGAATTCGAAAGAATTAATTCTTGTTCCAAAACAATGGTGAACATTTGTTTTGCTATACTGTCATGAAATTTGAGTATTCGGAAAGCAAATGAAATAGAGCAATATAAGATTGTAGCAGCGATGAATATTGAAAACCAGAGATTTGGAGCAAATACGTTAATGTATTCAGCAAATGATATGTACAATGGTCGATGAGCACAAGTTAATATGTTGTGAACCATTACTTCTGTGTAGAACATATCAAAGTCTCGAACATAAGAGGGGTCAATTGTTTCAGGATAGTACACTGGATCGAACCATACCTCACCAACTTTTCCATTGTCTTTGTTCCAGAACCTAGATGGATACGTTGCTTTTGACTTATTCAATACTTGTGCTACTTCGGATACAAATGGCAATATACCAAAACGACTTGCATGATCTTTTTCAACCAGATAAGCAGCATCGGGGAGCTGTGCGCCGCCGGTAGCTATTACTTCACGGCCCATCACAGATGGAATCAGCTTCCATAGTATTGGACAGTTTAGTTGTAGCCGATCTACAAAAACTTGGTTCAAAACTTTCCTCCAAGCGTGCTCGCGAACACGTGACATGGGATTATATACTGAAGATATGTAGGACATAGACCTGGGACAAGAGTCAAAGTAACTGTTACTTTTTGTCATTACAACTTCCATCAGTGAATTATTAAACACGAAAAATTGGTATTGAATTAAACTATATTCTGTATCGTAGCGTTTTTGTAAGGTTGCTGAGTCGAGATTGAAGTTAATCGTAACATAGAAAGAGTATTTTTGGTGAAAATAAAATCTTGAGTAGAATTGAACTACAGCCCATGTATCATAGGAACTATAATTTGAAGGTAGATCGATAAAGAGCACTAGTTGACAAAGCTGCTTATTATCTGGCTTGTTCCTGTTATAGTCAAATCCGGTTTTGTAATAGAATGGATATGTTTTCTCGCGGTATTCACGACTCTCCATGTCGACATTGGGTATAAATGTATTATGATACAAACTTAATCGAGTTACTGGTCCCGGCGTATTACCGGATCTTTTGTTATTATTGAATTCTACTAAATGTGTGCTGCAAAAGTAGAAGTCATTCAAAATTGAGTCGATAAACAAAATTGATTCATTGTCTAAGCAATCACATAATTGAATACAAAATAGAATTAGTAACGTTAAGAGCTTCATAATTTTATTTTCGTTTTCCTTTTTAGTGGAGTGTAAGTGCTACATTCACTTCATGCAAGCAATATTTCACTACAACTTGTGAACAAAGTTTACGTGTTTTACAACTGACTATCCAAAATTGAACTGTGGAATGGTTGTAGCACAACAAAATAATTAGTGCACACATTTCGTTTAGATATTACTTTAGATTTGACCGGCAACAATTGCCATTGATGAATGAAGCTAAAGTGACGCAAGAGTTTAATTGCTGTGAAAAAATATAATAATTGCTCAAACAAAAACTTTTGAAATAAACATGAATTACATAAATAACTATCAATGTTTGATACATTAGTGCTTGTTGAAATACAGCATATGAATGGTTTAAAGAAAAGGCATGTGAAAAGCCAATAAGCAATAAGTTTGTCAGGCATTCGGTTGAAAGGAGCGCTGGTTCTTTGCTCTCCTATTCCATTTTATGTAAAAAAAAAATAATTAAAAAGGAAGGAGATGCCCATCTCTAGTGCTGGGTAAAGTGGAGTTGAGTTTCATTATATTCGTAATCATTATAAATAATTATACATACTTATCGGAAATTGGTTGGTTTATTTTTACTCTTAGCCACAATTGCTTAGAAACATATACACCTTCTTTTGAGGTAAATTACACCCGAGCTGTGTTTACATCATAAATGTTCTTTGAAAAATGAAAACATGCTTACATTAATAAACACTAATGTAATTGAAAATAACGTTAACATTAAATTACGTTGCATTGTTAACACAATATATTGATCAATATTGCCCTCGCATTGTTATATTTAGCTTTAGCTTTACTTTTGTGTCTTCAGTACTACACCAAAATATTTCTGACTGTATAAAGGACTCTACCAGTTTGTGAATAATATCTGTTCAAACCCAAATCTATTTTTGTAAATCTTAATAATTGTAAATAATTTTCTTAGGACGGCGTTTTCAAAACGGTGTGTT
Source organism: Bilobella aurantiaca (assembly GCA_021029175.1). Classification (NCBI taxonomy): domain Eukaryota; kingdom Metazoa; phylum Arthropoda; class Collembola; order Poduromorpha; family Neanuridae; genus Bilobella; species Bilobella aurantiaca. Next base: position 2,585 of record VYYI01000251.1, on the reverse strand, counting down.
TTCCTAAATAGAATTGTTTCAGCTTGCGGTACAGGTCTAGCAGTGTAGGTTGTCTATCTCTCTCCACAAGCCAGCGTAAGAACGAAGGTACAAAAATCCCCCGATCAGTCACAAAAAATTTCTTTGCTGTTGGTTTTTCATAAAAGGAATTGCCTTGCCTCTGACATTGAGTATACCCATATTCCCGTGACTTACTTATCTTACTCAGACAGAGGATATGAAAATTTAACGATAGGTTTCCCAACAACCTTTGTCAGAATTGCGCTACCTGACAACTGTGTCAGTAATCTTATTTAAACCAAAGCAATAGGTAGCGGCAAATACAAACATATTTCTATTTTACTTTAATTAGTTTGGGTACATAATCTATTTTATCACTATTTACAATTATATATGAATATTCAAGGTCAGTTCAGTCCATAGTTCAGATCTGAACTATTTAGGGAACCACACTTTATGCCAGACATTTTTGTCTTAAGTGTAATTATAGAAGTGCACAATCGAGGCTCAGGTTACATTCATTAAATTAGCAATTCTAAATATCAAATATTCTTAAACGCTAATTAAACTAAACATAATCAACTGGATACAATTGGAAGTCGACTCATCAACTAATTGAAGCATCATCCGATAATTTGTTTCCCATCATCTCTCATCCTCATATTGATGATCATCAATCGACAACATTTGATTAGTCACCAACGTCCAATTCACCCGGCCTCAGATCATAATACAAGAAAGATATGATTCCAGTAGGGGCCGTGAGGTTCAGTTGGTTAGGACTTGTGTTCCTGTCTACTGGATTCTTGGGATCGAATCTTGCAACCCGCACTATAAAAAAAGTTCCATAAGACGATATGCGTCCACGCACCAGAACTGGCAGAAGAGAAGCGCAATGCAGCGGAGTATTCTCTCGACTGTTATCTTATCTGCAAAATCTGCATATTCAGATTGATAGACTCCTAAGTCCAAACAAAGAGTTCCTTATGGAAGAAGGCACCTGGAGTCGGTGGGATGATTGTCAGCCTTGTTATCCTGACTCAAAAATAAATAAATAATAATAAAACAATTAAATCTTATAATGTCAATTGTTTTTCATGGTTTGCTTTTGCTCATGAATATTTTAGTTCTATTCTTGAACTTAATCATTCTATAATCATTTTACTGCCTATTTGGAAAATTGGCATAATTTACATAAGTTTCTTGTATGACAGTTCATATACTCCTTTAAAATGCCACAGTCGTTTCCTGCCCAAAATTATTGGACCTCTAATTATCCTTATGCTTGTTTTTAACTATAGTCCTAGCTACAACATATCTTATACAACACGAAATTAAAGTTGCGTTGTAAATTACTATTCTCAAAACAAAAGATAGGAAAAGCCAATACAATTTCAATGGCCTGTTTTCAGAAAGAATCCCTACTCCTCTTTTGAAGAGACACTTAAGGCGATAAACGAAACGAAACTATTTGTGGTACTATAGTAAATCAGCAATTAAATTTAGTAATTATATTAACTCAGCTGAAAATCGTACACGATTGGTGTATATGCAACATGATATATACTTTCTAATGAAAAAAATATATATACTGTATACGTTTGGAGCAAACTAAACTATAAACACTCATCCCACATCATATTATTATTCATAATTTGCTCTAGATAAATCAACAAATCAATTCATTATCTTCATGGTGAACATGAAATTGATTAATAGCGGTTTTACTTTATTTTTAACTCTATTTACCTCTTCATTGTCTTTGAATTCACAATTCAATTATTTATTTTTGAGCGACTTTTATTTTTGCTCTACGCATTTGGTTGAATTCGATGATAACGAGAGAATGCTCGAAACTCCGCAACCTGTAACAAGGCTAAGTGTGTATACGACACCTTACCAAAAAAGCATTTACCCGTCATTCTACATTAGTCGTATTTATGCAGGTGCTGTTCGATTCAAACCAAATGTTAAACAATATTGCCAACTGATGCTCTTCCTCGATATACCTGTCAGTTGGAACAAAATACGTTATAGTCAAAAGCTGCTAAACCTTTTTTATGAGCCATTTTATTTTCACGTCAAGCACGCATTTTTTATTGCACTTAACACAAACCTTGACAACGACCATCGGGAAGCGCGATATAGAACTTCGTATTATTCTGTTCAATACCAGTTATTTCTAACCAACAATTACACTACTATGGAAGTAGCTTTGACTACGGGAAATAAGTTTTCTGACGGTTGTGGCTCAATGTCCAGATTTGTGTCTACAATAAGCATTACATCTAACTTTGCTCAAGTAAATGGTTGGAGGACAGTATTAGATAGAATTTATAGCGATAAAGTACGGCTGTATTGTCCAAAGATTTGGAATATGGTTGGATCTTTATATGGCACAGAATCACTTAGTTCCGGGGGTGCTACACTTAAACTGCGTATGACAGGACCGAGTAAAATTCATTCAAATCACTTTGGCATGAAGTCAATTCTTAAGGACGTAACTGCCGCTTTAAATACAAACCACACCACCGCATTTCCTTCAACACATTTGTTTAAATCAGTAGATAATCCATCGGCGGTTG